>DWDW01000983.1:0-12659 GCA_018245635.1 Mimoniades versicolor eupheme
TTTAGAATATAAGGAGTTCAGTAGCGCCACCATGGTCGTGGCATTGCGAGGAACTATACATGCACAACACCGCAGTGTCTATGGCCGGCGCGGCGCACGCCTCGCCTAAATACTTTTACCTAATACAATAACGTACTTGCTAAATGTTCTCCAACGTCATTTGTTTCAACAATAGACGCTTTTAGATGTGAGCACCTTGAATGTTGCAGACGAGCCTGATTATAATTAACAACTCGGCCCTTACGTAGTTATAAGAGATTCGTCCTGTAGGGCTTTTAAACGAGCAGACATTAATTCTGTACTGCAACTTTCAAGGTTTTCACTTATGGAGAAGGAACTAAAATCTAGTATCACAATATCGGGTCTTCATCTTGACTCGATCAAGAGCTGAATCTATCACGTCACACTAGGTGTCAGAACTGACGAATGACGACATCAGATCTGTGCCTCCTTGCTTGTGTGCTCCGAATTTCACTAGCATTAGATTTCGTCTTGGACGAAATAGATCTTACAATGCGAGATAAGCCACGGGGAGGCATTTTTGTATGTTTGCCGTCAATTCTGTGCCTGAACCCTAGAAGTCAACGAGGTGTTCACTCAAAGAGTGCTAGAAGGTCGTCAGATGAAGGCGCGCGAGGAGGATGCGAGCCCGCCGAGGACGACGATGAAGGTGGCGTCGCTAACAGCTCCCCAAGCGCAGGCGCATCCAAATACGATAACAGCTCCATTGGGTCTACGTTGGTTTCTGGCAGCAACTGTACATTTAAAAATACGTATATAAAAAAAAAAACATTAAATTTACACACACATCTATATAATTGAATACTTTGAGAGGAAAGACAAGTATGGAGCAGTTACTAGCGGTAAATGTAACTTAAACTCACGTTAAGATTATCCGTTCCTTCGCCATCAATAACTGCCGCTGGGTCAAAGTTGAGATCAGCGGGGATGTCGACGTCGGTCAGCGAGTGGTGGCCGACGGAGGGCGGGCCTGGAGTGTGACTGGAGCCGGGCGTCGCCCCGCCGCCTCCTGGCGTGTGCGCCGAACCAGGAGTGTGCGGTGTGTGTGGTGTATGAGGCATCTGTAAATGAGACAATATTCATATTAGCAGAGCTCCGGAGTCAACTTCATAATTAAGAATTATGCCATCATATATTCTAACGTAATGGATCTGTTTAATAGAAATGTACTTACTTGGTCATTTAGACTTTTCTCCATGGCATTCAGAGGATCCAGAGAATTGACACTATCATTCAAATGTGACAATGGCCCATTCCCCACATATTCATTGCTCCCAGGGCCATTGGTCATACCAAAATCGTAGTTCTGGTTGTTGGAACCTGAATTTCTGTTTTGACTTCCTTGGTTATAGGAGGAGATCATTGAGCCACTGGCGATTGTGTTCATGTCAGGGGGTAAATAAGGAGATAGTTGATTCATGTCCCAGTTGTTCATAGTTGGCATGCTCATTGAGCCAGGGGACACTGCCTTGCCTCTCTTTCCAATACTACTATCATTGCTGTCGTCCTCTTGCTGCAAAAGTATAATAAATGAAACATATATATTGACTTATCTCCAAGCAGTACACACATACGTTAGAAACATTGACTTTTTACTTAATAATTTATCACTAGTAATAGATATTGATAAGTACCTTAATACCAGTGTTATTTGGGCTCTTAGCTGCTTTCCAGTTCGCTCCACTGTCAATGGTCACTTCATCGACGTCGGAATTAGTCATAGTGTTAAGTATACCCCACATGTATTGATCAACTTCTAAACCTTCCAATTGTGCTGGTTTGCTAAAAAGTAAGGACAAAATTTTGTTATTTAATTCTTTACTTATCATTTTAGCAATTTATTTATGACACAGTAAATGAAATTGTGAAATTATAACTGTTATATAATACCCACTTGCAAACTGGACATCGCCATGAACCCCGTTCACAATTAAGTTGTAAGTACGATTCTAAGTCGAAACATTGTATGTGTTTGCATTCATGTCCACGTGCTGGTAATGTTATTTTTTTGAATGTTATAGGACATTTTAGTGAAACTTTCAGCGCTGTTTGTTCAACACTGTCCCTGTCATTAGATGTGTTTGTGCCATTGTTATTTGCTGTTGTCTGATTGAAATTCATCTTGATCTTGGCAATGCAATGATCAGCTGTAAGTAACCGTTTCCTTAGTAATCCTTGCAGAACACTTCGAACACTCGGCCTGTGCACCAATTGTAACACAAATAGATGTGACTGAAAAGAAAAATCAGCTTTGATTAACTAATCCTAATAATTTAGTAGACATTTGTTTCCTGTGTTCTGGAAAATATTTTCATTATATTTAAAATATAACTTACGCAACAACAAGCGGAGACTGTGATTTGTATCGTATTTCTTCCAGCTTGGCACACATCTTTCAGGTACAATGGTTTGTGGGATGTTTTGTTTTCACCTCTATCTATGACTAATGGTGTTGCATTGACTGAAACTTGGACACTTGCAGGCCAATTAGTGTTCATTTGTCGATCCTCGTGGTGGAAGCATTTCAGTTGTAACTCAAGGTCTGATCTGTACATTGAAAAAAAAAACATTAACTACTATGTAATCTAATTATTCATATATTATAGTTTCTGTTGTTAAGCATAAGTATATTTACCTCCATATTAACGTAGAATGGACCGTCGGTTTTAATTGGAATACGTGATTGCTAACTGCTAAATTATGTTCTAGTCTAAATGGTGGTAGAATAATACCATCTCTAACAGGGAATGTTAACCGGAGCTCATCATCTGAAAAATAATATATTTTTTTAATACATATGTATAGATTTAAAATAAATTGTCATAGTATTATGTAAAAATGCAAAAGAAACAGGTCTCACAAGCATTTAATTACATTCAGTTTGACCTTGCAAATTTTAAAATTAATATTATTAATATTAAGTTATTTACTTTGTATTCCCATTGCGGGTTTGAGCTCATTGAAGTGTGGTTTTACATCAGCGTTAGGGCTTATATATGGAGGCATGCTGCTTGCTGGCGTTAAAGGGGGTGTCGGGTTTCCTGGAACTGGACTATGTTGATAGGTCATGCTGGTCCTCATTGCAACTTCTTGTGCGAATTGCCCACTATATTGGCCTCCATATTGTCCATTGCCAGCCTGGTGTTGTGGAAACTGATTTGGCACTCCACCGTTGAAGTACTGCGCTTGAGTGGAATATGGCGGCGTTGACTGACGCATGTTACCTCGCATCGTTGCACCAAAGTTACCCGATGGACCTAAAGGTTGCTGAGGTGGATATTGACCCTGGAAACCCGGTCGACCGCCATACCCAGCGGGATACTGTCCAGGTCCGAAACTTGGTTGGCCACCCATATATTGACCTTTACGTGTGCCCATAAGCATTGTTCCTGAAGGGTAAGGCGTGTGTCGCCTTTGGTACCCGGGACCCATCTTTGCAGAACTTGCCATCTGCCCAGGACCCATTTGCGAGGACATCATGTTAGCATGCATTCCCATATTGGCCATTTGCGCCATAGGATTCATGCCATTCATTGCAGCGTTTCCCATTTGACCCATACTGGTCATGCCGTTCATTCCGTTTATGCCGCCATTGCCGCCCATTCCCATGCCCGTCATGGCAGGATTATGACTGCGCTGCTGACCGTAGCCATTCATTGCGCTGTATTGGGGATTTCCCATAGTCATATTGTTTTGCATCTATAAATGAACAGAAAAAGGAAACATGAATTGACTTCGGTCACACGATTATTACACTGATTAAGTGCTACCACAGAGTGAAGATCTGAACTTACAGAGCTTACTGTCCATACGTACCTGCGAGAATGGTTGCGAGTCCTGCATCGCGGCCGTGGAGGCCGCGGCGACCATGGCGGCGGTGGCGCCGAACTGCGCGTTCTCGCCCCCGCCGCTCATCGCGCCCGCACCGCCGGCGCACCCATAGCCGCTAAAACATATACAAGATAAACATTAAATTACAATTAACATTATTATACGATGAAGAAGCAAATTAGAAAACATACTCTTTTGAACAAAAAAAAACGAAGTTGCTAGAGCATTTTAATACTTTCAGCACTGTATAAATTACGTTCCTACTCACAGGCCAATTTCTAAATTCGTGTCATTTGTTGCAACAATACAAGAAGTAGCGACTGCAAAATCTTTATTTTAAACTAAAACAGGTAATTTATTGTTTCATCAGACATTTATATCGAAATACGAAAACAGTCATTTCTATTTTACTCACGATATGAGTACGTAGTTAGTTTCTATTCTATTGCAAGTGGCCTTGCGGAGTCGAACATTTTACATTCCACACGTTAACGCTTCGATTATTAATAAACACAGCCTCAATATTCAACCCAAATTTTATTGACGCAAGATCTTTTTTAATACGCGCTGAGATTTTATTATTTTACGAACAATGAGAAAAAAATCAATATAGCCGTGTAGTGACGCGTTGTTACCCCTGTGTTTCTCTCGGGATGTGTTTGATTTTTTGTATGGCGCCGGAGTGGGAGACCGATTCATGTGAACTGCTTTTGGGGCGAATTCCCGAGCCTTCCCGGAGCCCTTCCTAATAATTCCCGTTCGACAAATGCCCGATAAACACTCGCACGGACTACCTATTGTTGCTGTTTCTATGTAGTTGTGAACCATATTGGTGTGCGAAGTTTTATGTACCATAATTATGATTTTTTTATATGCAATACATCCGGTTAGTGCACGTTGATGAAAATATATAGCTATTCCTTCCTTTAAGGGCTCTAGCAATTTATTAAGTTATGATAGCTATAATTATATTGGTAATTCTGATTGATTAGTTCTGTTGTTTTTTAAAATCATATAAAGTTGCTTCGTAAATATGTAGAATTCTAAGAATGGATCCTGGTCGCTATAAACGCATGTTTGTTTGCTACTCTCCTAATACCACTTAAGTTTTCTCATAAATAGCTTAACAGATACTTAGTGGCGTCGACAACCAATAAACACGCGAGTCAACGACGTACAACTCGTCTGTATTCAACGAGGCTGCAGATGATTTACAAGGGTCCTTTCCTTAGGTAAACTTCGTCCGACCAGTGCGTCTTTTTAAAGTTTTGTCTGCGCTTTTTTCATTTTGCCGACCGAAATGTGTAGCTGACAAAAAAAAGTGTGTTCTGTATCCTGGTGCACTTTTTGTAAAAGTTGTACCACATCCGAATAATCACTTACGTTCCGTTCAAAATATTTGGGAGCTTGAATGCATGCGGTCGACTCCGGCATTTCTTTTGAGATAATTCTTGGAATATGCCTTTTTATGCTACGTACCCTTACCGTTCGGTAAATTCATGTGCAGTTTGATACGAAATATCTACATTTCAAGCCAATTAGATATTTTATAATATTATAGAAATAAAATTACTGTGAATTATTTGAACTAATACTGAACACATACGACACTGTTCAGACATGACGTTGCGGGTTAAGGCATGAATGTATACAAATAGAGTAATTGATAAATAATAGTACTTAGTATTTACCAAGAAAATTAACATGTACACATTTGTAGTCAGAAAAGTAAATATGAATGAGAATGGCGCTATTTCGAGAACTGAAAGGTGTTTGGCATACTATTGAGAGATGGGCGAGTTACGCGTAGGTATTTTGATACATAGGCTGCAGTTAATTTTAGATTGTTGCGCAGACGTGTTGAATTCTTAGCTAATTGGCAGTGACGGTAATCACGTGCGGAATAAACTTCTTTCACGAGGAGCACATTTAAAAGTTTAACATTATCGTACCGTATCGTTAGCCGCATGTTTGAAGAGTTCGGCGAATTATTTACAAAGGACCGCCGAAACAAATTGATCTTGATCGATCTTCATTGGCTATATATAGGGATGAGACATTTGTTAACATTGTTATTCTTAATTTGACTTTTTTATATGCAACGTTTCGACTTTCGAGACCTGCTTTTGTACAGTGCCATTAGCGACTTTCACAATTAGAGAATAATCGTTACGGTCATGACAGGTACTGTATCTAATTTGTGTTATAAATGTTCATTTGTTAACAATGTGGTAAGTGTTAAACAGAGTATTAATTATGAGATTCGTATAGATTGCTATCGTGTAGCGTGAAGCCATGGCGTGTTCCGCCCCTGTTTCGGCGACAGTTGGTCTCCCCCGTTTAAATGCCACTTCACATTGTGGCTTGTGCGCACATTTCTATAACACATAATGGCATTAACGTTTTCTATTTAATCGATTGATGGTCATGTTACCAACGGCATGGTCACGAATTTTTGCTATTTATGCAGTAAATTAGACTCAGATTATTAGATTAGAAAGTTAACTCTTAATTTTAATGTTCATTATTAAGGTTTTTGTTCATTATTAAAAATTGTTTTATTAGTTATTTAAAGTGTCATTCTACAGTGTATCTTTATTAGAAGTTTAAAAATTTTATTTCGTAATAACTCATTACTATCTCGCTTTCGTCAATTGTCGTGCTAGGTTCAGCATGAATCATGCTTGAAGGAGCGAATTCCGGGGGTTACAAATGGAGGCGAACTGGGGTGAGTGTAACAATGAACGGGAAGGGTCGCACGGCGTAGGGTAAGTGGGCCCGCTCGCGTCAATATGGGGCTTTATTACGACGCTTCTGATAATAATTTGTTTCCCGATCATGATATCGCCCTGAACTAAGCCGTTTTCGAAACTAATCTGGATTTATTGTTTCTTCTCTTTCAACGTAATCAACATGTAGTTCTAATTCACGGTAACATCTAACCCAAAGTAGTGAAACTTTAACAATGGATTACAATATTCAATAAGAAATCATCACGCATAAATCAGATATCAACATAGTAATAATAAAAATTAAACCCTGACGTATTATCAGTGTACTAAGTTTGTAAAAAATCTTTTACTACACAGTACAGTGGAATGTTAAGGGCAGGACAGAGGTGTTTAAAGATATTCGTCTGCCTCCATTGAGCACGTGGTGTAATGCATGTTGTGCCAGTGCATCCGCCCCCGACAGCTTTGCCCGTTGAAAACTGACGTTTTTTCCCACGGCTCGTTACTCACTGATACAAACCTTTTATTATTATTATTTACATTCTTTACTTGTGAGTACCAACAGAAAAATTTATTTTCTTTCAAGCTAATACGTATTTTGTGTTAAAACTGATACGAAAAACGCCTTAAAAATGATATGTATAGTGATTTTCTTTTCCTTTACAGTAGTTTCTCATTGCCTTCGAAATTACGTAGACTTCCTGTACCCTGTTCACACAATAGTTACCGGTCCCCTGTTTTATTATTATTTACTTATAGGTTTTGTATAAAGGCACGCAGCCATCAACAATATGTCGTTTGTAAAGGTGACTACAAAACAAAGCCGTTGAAACGCCTCAACATAGCACCTGCTCGATTTTTTATGACATGCAACTCACAACACATTATTATTAATAATATCAGATCAGTGTATAATTAATTGAGTTATAATTTACTAATTTCAATAGCGATTAGGTGAAAATACGTTATAAAATATATTAATTACTTTTTAAATGATTTAATGAGCATCGTACTATAATATATACTGATGCGCTGAATGTGTTAATGTTTTGTTTGTTTGTGTTTATTGTAAGCGCTAAAGTGCAGTCACCGCTTGCATTCCCATCGGGCGTTAGTGTGAGTGTACGGTTTGGTGGTGTGCGAGACGCGCGCTTGTGTGAGTGCGGAGGGCCGCGCGTGTGTGCGTTGGGCGCCGAAAGCGTTTGTGCGTGTGAATGGAAGAACACATTTCATTTCTTTCATTATAATTGCACCGATGCGCGCCGCGCGCTCTGTTTGTTACTTCTGTACGTTTAACTAACCCTTCGATTATGTTCGGATAACGTAGCAATGAGTAAATAAAGGTTGGAGGTCAGGCCGTATAGTTGATTTAAGCGTTTAGTTGCTAGTTTGACTTATTTTTTTATATATTAGAAAAATATTAAATGCAAATTATAAGCAAGTGCTGGATTTTTTATGGAAGGCATTTTCCTTCGAATTTATTGCTTGTTAACTACGATAAGGTAAGCACAGGTAAACGAGTCGCATTTCAGCGTTTTGTTAAAATGTAAACACACTTGTTCCGGATAAGATAAAACAGTAGTGTGAAAATTTTATTGGTAAAATCTTAGGTTGTCTATGTTACACGAATAAACATGCTAAGAATTTTCGCAAGGCATAATGTACGGAAAAAAATAATCATTCACTTTTAGCGCTTGGTTCGACCATAAATCACTATTTTTTTCTTGAGAGTATTAGATTTAACTGATTTATATTTTTTTCCGATAAATTTGATGTCTTTAATTTCTTTTTCTTGAGAATAATGGACCATATCTGTGTAGTTATTATTATTGCTGTCACTTACAAATATTAAAATTGACTCACCTAGGCGCGTTAACTCGGTATCCTATTGTTCCTTGGAGAGTGTGATGTTTGCTGGGTTGAGGAGCGTGTGCTCCTGGGTAGGCTATGGCCCCTGCGTACCCGTTGCCACCAGGGTTCGCCGTCCTGTCGCTTCGTACCACCCCCTGAAACCATGCACTTCGTTGTATCCTCGAATCTTTACCACTTTTGAATTCTTCTATATAATTTTTCAACGGACCACAAAAATTTCTAAATTATGACAGGTACACAAATATGACGATATTTTCAATTTTCTGTGATGCACCGTACGCGTGTCGGTCTCGGATGAGCGCGTTCGATATTCTGTTATCGCTTCAATTTCAGAGCAGTCCGACTCCGAACGTTAACACTCCACGAAACGTTCACCGTGGCATATTCTTCAATTTCGAAAATTTATAAATTTTCTGCAGGTAGGCAGACACATTCCAAAAACTATTCCACGTATTATATAATTTTTAGTTTATTACATTGCTGTAATTTGTTTTGCCTGTGGTTGGAATTTTTTTAATTTTCTTCCGAATATGTATACAAGCATTTTGTGTTAATTTTTCGCAAGAAGTTTTTATCCACGATGAACGTTTTGTGCAAACGCCCGCAATCGCGATCAGCTGAGACTAATTCCAGCGAAGTTTACGCTACACACGTCCGTGTGTAATAAAATTTTTCTAAGTTTTACTATTCGTGTCTTTTTTATATTTTAATTTAATTTTAATCGTGTCATCTATACCTCGTATTATTACGTTATTTAATCTTTTTAATAATAATATCAACACACCTTTAAATATCAACTAAATTCACTTTTTTTCATTGACACCCTTAATTGTTTTTATATCCACCCGTATATTGTTTTTCACAAAATCCAAGTATCGCACTTTGCAATCCTTTTTTGGTGGGTCACTGCACTGTTTATATCCTTTAAAAATTTGAAATGTCACTTTTCACAGTTCAACGTTAACCTCTGAAATCCAAGGTGAGGTCCGCACCTTCCACTTTGCTCCAATGTTTGATAATAAATTTATTATCATTCACTCACGAGTCCGAGTTTAATTTCACCGAAACATCATAGACGTGTTGCACGAGTGCCGACGTCGACGTCACTGACATCAGACAACCAACGCGCTCGACCGTCAAAGGTAACACTGGCTGGCGAGCCGGCGACGGTGAGTGAGAGGTTGCGCGGCGGGGCGCTCCTACCCCGCGCGATGTTGCCAGCTCGCTGCGATAAAGTGGCGCACCCCCGCGCTCCCCGCCATACGTCGTCGTCTCGGCACTCGGTGTTCGGTCACGTTCGGCTGCTATCGTCGTCGGGTCGGCCCTGCCCCGCCCCGCACACTCAACGTTTCACGTAACGGTCCTCAATCGAGCGCGATACTGCGAGCGCGATAGACGCAGTACTACCCATGTCGCCAAATGTCGCTTCGATTTTCTGTTAATGATTACAGCGGAGCATTTCGTCTACGAAATGTGCTCGATTTGATTATGACTTTACGTAACTTATATTTTTGACCTTTAATTGACGGGCACATTCGAACGCACGGTGTGCGAATTAAATATTTAGTTACTTCTCAGGTAGAAAAGATATCGTATCAGAATTTTTTGCCCGGTGTGAAGCGCGGGCGGCGGCCGTGGTCGGCATTCGGCAAGCGTTTGTCTGCGTTGGGGCATAATAATTAACAGCGATAAACAATGGGCATGTCGTCCTCTGGCCGCTACCTGCGCTGCGCATGACGATAGAGGACCAGTGACTCGTCCTGTGTCGTCCTTGCCTTGGCGTCACCGATGCGCATTTCGCACGTCTACAAGCCACTTGTGTGATTTATTTGTTTTCGTTGACGTATTTACGAGCTGATAAATAAAAATATGTTTGTATAATTACATTCATTGATATATTGTGTATAATTACATTGCTTAATATGTTAATAGAGCTAAAGGCAAAGGACCTACCATAAACTGAAAGGACGCAAGCAGTTATACGAGTAGCTGTCCTAAATAATCTAAAAAGTCAATAGTAAGCTGCTGATTACTTAGTGTATTGTAAAAAAAATATATATATTTACAAAATTATAAACTGCGCATATTACCTACCTAGTCGTTTAAATCAACAGCGTCGAACGTTATTTCAAAGTCGTAGGTATCATTACATTTGATAATTTCAAGGACAAAGCAAAACTTTGTAGGTACATACGTAAACACTATAACATGTACATTATTAACTAAATTATGGTAATTTTAAATAATTGCGAATTATTATTTTCTTACAGTAGAATAATTTTTGCAACTTAACAGTTGTATTTTTGATTTATATATTAATTTAAAAACGTCGTATTATATTGAGCAAGCTACAAAAAAACGCTGCATGGAAGCCACCTGATGCAAAGTGACGTTTACAGTTCACCAATATCTTATAACCTGTGTATAACGATTACGATTAAAGTTATCAAATCTCAATGTTGTGACTCAAATATCCTGTTTATCTTAATTGAAGTGGTATAGGCAATTATTCGTAGAATTCAGAAGTAAGAAGGGTGGCAGAAAAAAAAATGAAATTTGGACGATATGACGAAAATTACCTGATATCATTAAAATTACAATCACGTAATTGTAATAAAATCATAGATATATAAATATGAACATGAAATAGGATATGCATGCACATTTAGGTACCATGCAATACATAAGGAAAAATCGAAACAACACCTAACGATAAAAGTAACAATAAAATACCACAAAGTTATAATAATATAATTGTACGTACATATACATAGATTTATGTGCTGTGATAATATGTATAAAAGATTAGAAAGAAGAGAGAGAAAATTAGGGAACTTTGCACAGGTACATTCAGTTTAGTCTTCAGTTTCTGTCATTTCAGTTTAGTCGTTTAGTTTACAATTTACCTGTAGTTAGATGTAGGTGTCCAGGTGATGTAGGCAGCGATTTATGTACACCTGTGTAAAAAAAGCTATGTATTATAAAAAAAACCTGTGTAAAATTATATCTTTTCTACGACATGAAACATCCACCCTTGTTTTTTGCAATTCGACCCATGTGTTCCTAATTAACTTGTCTTTATACATATTTTATATTAAAATTATATATTAATGGCTTAATGTAGGTATATGGAATATAAGTATTTTGAAGCCAAGTTACATGTAAGTCAGATAAGAATAGTTTCGTTGTTTAATTTTTTCTTCGTGTGCTATATTTTTTTTTACATATACATACATACATGGACTCGCACATGTAATGAATTGTTATTCATAAGGTTTACAGGCAATCTATGTGCCGGACGATGTGCCGATTAAAATAATAACGATATATTTAATTACAAAACAGAGATTTTTTTTCTCAGTACTTTATTCTCGGTCATCTTCGTGAATGTCCTCATCCATAATATATTCACTATTAATTATCTCATCCATATAAATCCACTATTCATTGACAATGAACAATTCGATAATTTAAATGTAAAAGAACAACGTTCATAACGGACACGCTGTGTTCGCCGGGCAGCGGCAGCCCAGTGGCGGGAAAGTCGGGAAAGCGGCCGCGCACGCGCATCGCCTCGTCCGCGTTCCACAGCGCCTCACGCCGTCCGATTTGTCCTTTCGTCCATACACTAATTTTATGGCCGCTTTAAAAATATAACTAGCGATCGTCTTTTGAAAAAACAGCCTTGTTGCTTTACGGCAGCAACGTGCGTTCATCGTTGATTTCGATTTTGGACTGGGTGACAGTGGGATAGCCAAGTATTTGTTAGTGTTGGAGTGAATGGACTCGCAGCGCACTTAAAATTATTTTTATAACAACTACTGAGCATTTATTACTTAAGCTGTTTGAGCGTTTAAACTTAGTTTCTTTCCTAAAACATTACTGTAGGTACCTAATAAAAGTTATTGTTAAGAATATAAAATTTCCTGTCATCATCATGGTCAACCATTTCATGATTTCACTGTCGGACACCAATCTGATCTCAGTACGAGAAAAGTAGAGGCTAAGCCCTTCCACGCTGGCTAAGTGTGGGTTGGCAGTCTTTACAGGCCTTAGAAAACGTGATGGAGAATTATAACGTTTACACGTTAACTTGAGATGGTTTACCTTGAAACGGACATTTTTCGTAAAAAGGAACCCCCGGAGTGAAAGGTTTGATCTTAAACAATTAGGCTATCATTAATAACAATTCCCAATAATTTA
>DWDW01000984.1:0-12658 GCA_018245635.1 Mimoniades versicolor eupheme
TCCCTAATGGTGATCTACATAAAATTATGTATCAAAGTATATAGCTTATATTACAATCTGTAATAGCTTCTGGTGGTCAGAAAATATACATATCCTTTTATTTGAATAGTTTTATTTTCAACATTTAAATCGCCTGGTGTTAAAAAGGCTTTGTACACCAACCTCGAATCTACATCATTTTTATTTAAATAGGCCATAGTTGGTTTAACGAGTTACTCTTTTATAATTAACATTCAAGTCACCCGATACTAAGTGATCAGTACAAGTCCTTGGCAACTATAACTAGTTTCAAATAAAGTTGTTTGTGTAAGGTCAAACACAACTTTGAAACAGAGATTGCGCGGTTGGTGTGTTTCTCAATTGCAGATGATGTCTAGCAAAATTTTCTTTTATATTTCTATACGGAATATTACATGTTACGACTATGGTCTGTTAATACGTTGAAACCAGAAATCTGTAATACTACAAGCATCGTAGAATTACTGAATACCAGCAAAGGTGAGTGAATGGCTATGTTTACGCAGACGAAAAACAGACCATGTATTGTATGACTAGACATGCGATGACCTAGTCCATATTAACCTAGTTTCCACGTAAACATAATATATACATTGTCGGCCTAAAATAATATAGGTACTGAACCCAGGCTGTGATTAAACTTTCACTATTTTCATTATCTACAATAGTGAAACGCAGTCTCTGCTCGCTGAAACCCAGTTGTTTATAAACTAGTTTATAGACCGACGAATGAATACGTCGAATAAATACGAAATTCCTGGAAATGTTTACAAGCCACAATTATGAAAGTACTATGCGCTGACCGTGAATAATTTATACTTTGCATTATTTTAACGTCCAGGTAACTTGGTACACAGCTTACGAGTATCACCATTGGGATTTGCAACGTTTAGATTCGTTGCGATCAATGTTATGGCATGTTAATAGGACTATGATTATTTTAGAGTTATGATTTAAGAGTAAGGGAATGATTACGAGAAATATTTTACACTTATATTAACGAACGCTAATGAAACAAGTATTGTTAATTGTAGTTTAAATTTTACTAATCCGCTGGTACAACCTCTTTTATTGAACGATTAATACGAATATATTAGGACAACACACCGCGACGTTTTTAAATAAATATCAGTGTCCATAATTTTTCACACTCAACAAGCATTTGTTCTGGATGAGAATCTGATCCACAATCACCAGCTCAGCAGCCCAGTTAGCCAGCTTTTTTGATCAAAAGGACAAAAAAACTAAACTATAAAAGTAAACTAATAGATGGAAATTACGTACAATTGCAAATATTGTCCAGGTTTCTATCTACACAACGTAATAGTCTGAGAGTATTCAAATATGCCTTGCAGAATTATTGTTGTTCGGACTCGGGCATTTGTATTAACTACATATCACTGATCTAATTGCATTTTATAACGTTTTTCTTTATCACATAACTCGTTATTACCAGACATTTTGCTTATCAAATACAACGCTGGTGACATTGTTAAGGTATATATATATGGGGTTTCACGTCATTATGTCTATGAACATGTTTGTTTTTTTATGATACTCATTTATTGGTTTAATCAAAACTTTACAATATTTTTATGCACTTTCCATACGGCTTACGACTTGGTTTAACTTAACGACTTAAGGATATTTATAGTGGAATAATAGGTAGTATTGGGATGTTTTTTATTTATTTGTTAATAAAATTAATAGAAGAGCTGGAGTGCGTGGAGGCGCTCTAACAGTGAACTGATTCAGCCCCTAACGATAAACCGACTATAACACGTTTTATTTCATGGATGTTGTGTTGTGATGGATGAAATTTTGCAATTTTAACTTCTGAATCTGTTCTAATTACGATCACTGATACCTTATAAATTAAATGTTGCTCTTCAAATTTCATGGTGTTTTTAGAAAATTCGAACAACTTACTATTTCTTAACTGCTAATATTTATAGCTAATATTATGAGTTCATCAATAGAAATAATTGAGCGTGGAGCCCATTTTTGATAGATATTAAACTTCTTGCCGGTAAGTCTGTGACTTTATTTGTATGAAATAGATTGTCGTTACGATGATTAAATTATTGTAAGGAAACAAATTTGTCTTTGCTTGGATCAATCACTGAAAAGCAGTTTGCGAGATGGCTGACGATTATTTAATGCCTGCTCAATAAGAAACTGCTACTCAGCTGCCAAATTATCGCAGTATTCATTTCCTTTGACTGCCTTGTTGTTCCAGTGGTTACGAGTGCAACTGCGTGACTGGCCCGTGACTGGTGCCGTGGTTAGTGAACCCGACTATTTCGCCGGGGCTCGTAGCTTCGATACCTGAATAAATATATGTATAAGTATTTGTTCTGTCGTTGGATGTGAAAAAATATTTATTTGAGTATATTATTTATATGTAGGTATATATGTAGTTTATTAGCCGCCTGGTCACCATAACAGAAGCTTACTTTGAGATCAGATGGCCGTGTGTGGAGATGTCCCACAATATTATATATTGTTATCAACTTCTGTTCGAGAAGATTCAAGTCCCGGGTCGGGTACGAATGCATTTGTCTAACTTAGATTTTCTAGCAATTTCTAGTTGTGGCTCGGAGTCTGGATTTGTGCCCAGTGTACAGCTACAGGCTCATAACCTATTCCATAGCTGAACATAAATGTAACGGAAGAAACGTGGGACTACTCATACTACAATCTTCTGCCTGCGTCTTCGGGAATTGTAGGTGTGATGTAACGTTCATTTTAGTCTTTTAATATTAGTAATAACCTACCGAGTTTAGAGTAGCTACTTTATCAGTTCTCACTGTGCCAATTAACTTGGTAAAATATTTGAAAAAGATGGAATTATCTAGGTTTATATTAGAATAATAAAGAAAAAAATTGGTAGCCTTGATAATGAATTTATAAGATAAAAGTAATCGTAAGTTAACTAATAATCTATTTTTATTACACCTTAGTGTATGCGAAACGGTGATAATAATGAGTTTAAGATGCGTAGGTACTTGCTAGTCTACAAGTTTTCAATTTGACGAATACATATCCTTGTTATACATTATGTAATCTAATCTATAGATTTATCTAATGTCAAAGATTATTTCATATCTAAAGATTATCTAATCTCTTAACATTAATCCATTATAACTTCGTTAAAAAGAAAGTAAGCGTGTTTGTTAATTACTATTTTCACGTTTCACGTTATGAAATTTTATGTGGAATTTTTTAGGCGAAAGATATTTTCAGCCGATTCTAATTTCCCTAACAAATTAATGTAGGTGCTTTTTTCACACGAACAAAATTCCCAGGACTGGCAAGAGAGTTATTTATAAATAAAATTCCCTTTGAAGATATTTAATAGCTATAAAATTAGAAAAGTAATTTTGGTTACGAAATAACGCATATTTTTTATCCCAAGCCTGTGAACTAATATTCTAAGCTCTCAGGTCCCCCAGACATTACTTATTTTCTCAGAAATACATATAGGTAATGTATAAAATAACGTAGTGTTATTATTAACTACTGGCTTTTACCCACGACTTCGTCCGCGTGTTAGAAGTATTTTTATCTAATTTTTCAAACAATATTATGATTTAAAGTAGGTATAGCATAGTATAACCTGTATAAGTCGAAGTTCAAGGGATACGCCAAAAAATTCGAGTTATAGTTACCTACATTACCGTTCAAATATTTACAAACTATTCTGTCACTTTCAGATAATTTAACAACTAAGCAATCATAACAATTTACAACGACTAATGTCTTCTTAGTGCCTTCTTAGTGACTTCTTAGGCCATTTAGACGTGGCGTACTTAAATCTCACTACATTCTTTAATCTATACCCCGTCAATGTTGTCACCGAAATAGGATCAAGTATGTATATGAAATTTTGAAAAGCTTGCGCTTTTGTGTTACGTGATTTCCAACATTTCCCAAGTTTTCCAGCAACTTATAACTTATCTTTGGGTCGAAGTAGATATGTTCGACGGTTTCTAGTTTATTATTTAGCCTATTATTATATCATTTAGCCTATTATTTTTACATACATTTTCGACATAAACGCTCGTGCATTAGTATGAGAGCGCTAATCACTTAGGTCAGATAATCAAGCACAATGGGCAATTACACTATTTTATGTCAACATAATTTAATCTTATAATGAAGGAAAGCGCTGTGCCTTCCGTGCATCTTGGGGAGTTTTTTAAGATTATTTTTATGTAGCGTTACTACATAAAAATATCTATTTGAACGATTTAAATTATTGTCGTAACTTGTATTCTGAGAGTATACTCGTATAATTTTAAGTCTTGACACATTGCGATCTGTGGTCAATATTCATACAATTGTACCAATTAATATTATCCATCTGAAATATTCATTTCGCCGTACACAAAATATTATATTGAAACGAGATCGTATCTGGGATTAAGACGTTTTGCTATTTCCGTGTATTGTTTTATTTTCGTAATATTTTTACACCAGTATAGGTACGTAGTTTCTAATTTCACTAAGTATGAAGTATTTATGTGAACTTACTTCATTGATAAGAATAAATTTCAAGCAACCCAATATGTCAAAACTGACGGCAAATTATGTCAAAAGAAAAAGTGACTTATTCGTGTCGTTTTCATTTGGATCAAATTTTATGCTTTCGATTTGTTAATCAAAACAGTGTCTATAATTATATCATTCTATCAATAATCGTGTGAAATCTGCTTTTATGAGAAATATTATTATTAATTAGTGAGTACCATTATTTATTTTTAGTTCTATTAGCTGCATTTAAAATTTGTCTGCAAATTCGAAGGGTGACTAGCAGGGGTTCCATGTGCCACATCGAATAACACAACATCGAAGCTCACGACATCGACTTATTACATCGATCTCTTATCACATCGAAATTCGTCGTCATTTGCTGACATGTTTGGTGGGGATATTTTCTTGAAATGAGTGTCTAAGTGGCTTTGTCATGTCGTGGATTTAATGTGAATGTTTTCTACAATCCTTATAAAATAAAATCGAATAATCTCATATCGTGTAAATTTTGCAGAAATAATTCAAAACAGTCCGAGCGAGAGATGTAAAATCGCGTGCAATTTTTAAAGTCAAGTAAATGGTTAATTATATTTCATTGATTAAATTATAAATTCATGTAAAATGTGTGCCTATCGGCGACGAGAAAGCAATCATTGTAAACAAGCAGTCGATCGAGTGTGAGTACGTTGTTTTCATTGCCACGAATGAAAAATAAAAGTCAGGCGACAAGTCGGACTCTCATAAATCTACGATGAGAAGAAATCGCTCGCAAAGTTGAATACTGTGTTGGATATTTATGCAATTTTTAAAATGCAATGATTTTGTGAAAAGTTTATATGTAAACCGTTTACGTTGATTTAATACTTTAAACTTAACTACTGCGTCGGTGAAATTCTTTAAAATGATATAACCCTCTATTTCGATTTTTTTACATAAACTAGCGGCAATAATTAGAAAATAAACTTAGAATCTTGTTACTCCCTCAATTTTATTAAGGACATTGTCGCTGTACGCTGTAATTACAAATTAAGTAAGATAGCAAAATTACAGACGACGTTGTTATTCCACGCGACGAAGCGTGAGTTGGTGTCATATTAATGCCGGTTGACTCAATAATTTATTCGATTAGTTTGTAACAGAAAATAACTAGGGGAAAAGTGTAAATAACAGTGTATTTAATATTGGTTCTGTAGATACGCTAAATCTATAATTGTTTTTTCTATATTGCAGTTTTTTATATACTTAAAAATCACTCTTTGTAACTATTTATATTTTAGTAGGCTAATTGCATTTCAATTGCAGTTAGGGGTAGGGTTTAACGCGTTTAAAGCGAAATTAAATGTTTACTTATACCTCCAGATTGTCGCAAATATGTATAACTAGCGATCTTAAACCACAAAACCTCCGGCGTTCTTTAACTTTAGGCTTCGTTTGCAATCTTTGTTCATGTAACAATGTTACGAGCGCTTCGTTGTAAAGCTTTTTGTTATTTTTGCGCACATTTATCTTTAATAAATTATCCGGCTTGTCCTATTTGTTACGTGGTTACTAAATTTATAAAATTAAATCACTCACGATGATAATCATGGTTCACATATTGATGAGCAGCTATTGATATTCTAACACTTGCTTTGCCTATCAGTTTTAAGCTAATCCGAGGAAAAAATAATTTAGGTATTCATAATTCAGTTTTATAAGGGATTTGTTTCAATGTTTATATTTTCATTAATTAAGTTAATGATTGATCGAGCTCGTAATATTTGCTAATACAGATTTTTACGCAGCAATTTTTATGTATCTAGGGTTTTCTGTATATAGGGTTATCTGTATAGACGGTTTTCTATGTATAGGGTTCTGTTCTTTTATTTCTCTACTGCGCTTTCACTTAAGTAAGATGTCACACTATTTTATGGGGAACTATATTCGATTCTACAACAAAATATCAAAAGTGTACCTGTTAATCTCTAAGATAAAAAGTTTAAAACTACAAATTATTAAAGTAAATCTTTTTATAAAAGCCTATTAATCTCCATTAAATGATAAATATGCTTGGAGTGATGTAACTCCAATAACTTAGTTCATTTTGTAACATAAATGTTTCTTTCAAAAGATGCACAAGCACACCAATGAAGTTTCTTTCGCTGCTTCTTCTCTGTAGGAAGGCATTTTCCGAGGCGGTAGTAGTTTCATTTTCACGTACAAAAAGTGTTCTAAGGGATCAATTTTGAATAAATGACATTTGAATTCTTTACGCTTACGTACCCGCACCGTATACGTGCGAGGAATTATTTTTAGCTTGCGGTGATCCCAGTTCCGCAGTGGTCTACCTACCTTATCGCTAGCGACAGACTTGTGGGAACGTTTTTACACACTACCGTAATTATTCCAGTGAAGTCTCTGGCTTGAATTATTATTTAGGTGCCATTAATACGTACACCCGAAACCTGCAAGTGTCATGGTTGCCAAGCGTGCCATAAAAAGAAGACAGCGGACTTCGATTTTTATTTTCTCCTGTTGGTTGGTCCAAAATGATTTCCTTTAATGTATTAAGTAGAAGCTTGTCTCCGGAGGCCACCTGGTGTCTAAACTTAGGCTCGCTCGTACTTGGATTGTAATGAATGTCACCGTCGTTGATCAAGTAGCTGTATTAAATCTTTTGCCGCCGGAATCTGTTCGGGGAGAATAGGTTTGCCATTAGGGCGAAATGTATGGGGAAAGTTTCCTCACTTCCTTCAATTTGTAGCTTCAGAAGTGCACTTAATTGCACTTCTGGAGCTACCAATTAAATTTTTTAGGTCTATCTGGTTATAAATTTTCCTACCATATACTGAAATATGTTTGCTTAAAATCAAATAATTTTACACAAATAATGTTACACAAATTATGCATGTCAAAGTAAAATGGTCCAATTTTAAAGGTATGATATATTCAGTATTCAGCGAAGAACTCTTAGCCCATTATTTTTGTAGACATGATTAGAACTGTTTCCAAGAAACTGATTGCTCGTTAATTAGTTTTGGTGTTATCGGTGCTTGATAATCGATGTCTGTTACGTAGAGAAATGAAATTCAACTTGTTTTACAAATAATTGAGAACAAATAATTGAAGGAAAAAACGCTTACTTTTACATACTTTATTTGCTATGCTTTAATTTCGCATTGTGTAATAATAGCCAACTACAAATACGAGGTATTTTTTTGAGTAAAATTCTGGTATAGCCACATCATCTTTCGAATTATACAAACATTTTTCTCCCTTTCCGATTGACATAAAAAAACGTTACGTTAGTTTTCTATGATCTGATATAAATATGTAAATTGATTTAGTTTACTCTACAAACGTCATTATTGTCAGCATAGCATCAGTAGTTCTTGAGAATGTATAAATATTTCAAGAAAAAGTATGTTGACTTTTGCTAAGCATAAACATTTTTCTTTAAACTACATTTTTTAAAAATAAATAATGAATCGACTAACCCATTAGCTGAAAAACGACGTACGTATTATTATCCCACAGTGTGTTAATTGTTGCAAACGTTAATGAATAATGGCTAGTTGTAATATACATACATTTAAATAATCGGAGAATCTCTTAATATGTTAACGTGGATTTACAGTTAGGGATTTGCTGTACACCGCAGCCCTATATCCCTAACTTTAAGCTGAGAATACCTCTGTAGTAGTGTCAAATGGGCAGAGTTTAATCTGTCAAAACATGGAAGAAGTTCTTGCTAATTGGTTACTTGTTCGTACATATTTACGATTTTGCTATTCAATTAAACTAGTAACATAATGAAATTATTTAGTCATAATGATATAAATTTTATCCTGGAATCTGTATAAAGTTCTTGACTAGTTCTATTGTGCGGAAACGTAATGGAAGAATTGAGGTAGGAAGTGAAGTGCAATCCCTCTTTCAGCCCACTTAAGTCTTACAGGAATAAGTAACTTAGCGCCCGCTGAAAGCATAAAGCAGTAAACAGCATAAATTTATTTCACAAGTTGTCTTAGTCGCAAGTGATAAAGTGACTATGATTGAAGCACATTTATTCTAAAAACGTTGTACTTATTCAATAAATATGACGTTTAAGAATAAACGTGAATGTCAACGCTAATCGGAAATGCCACACCTGGCGAACAACCACAGGCCGTATTAGGAGGGCTCATTCTTTAGACACTTTAATCTGTTTTATTAAATGGTCCTGGGATGTTGCCGTTCTAAAGCTAATTGATGTACTAATTGTGAACAGTTTATCTTATTAATGTTTATTTTAATGAGATAAGTTTAAGCGCGCTGTTGAACAAAGAATTACAAGGATAAATATAAGTACATAGATATATATAGATATATGTTCTTACATACTTTCACTCCAGGTCTCTCACAGGGCGGGCAGAGAGCACCAAGTGCCTAATATCTCTATCTATACAGACCTGCCGCGTTTCTTTTACATTCATAACTCTATTCATACATACACGCCGGTCACGGCGACTTACGACTCCCCATAAATATAGGTAATAACATGAAAAAAATGGAAGTTATGTTTCCATGTATTTTCTTTTCTCCCTCTACATAACATGACAAGAACGAGTAATAATTGAACCGAGAATTAGCGCTAATGTTTTAGCATGAGTGTGAGTACATATAAAAAGCATAAAAAAAGAGACGGTCGATATAATTCTGAGCTAAAGTGGTTTTCGAGCATTTAACGAGTGACCCATTTGTGCAGTGGTTGGTGAACCTCACTGATGCGCCGGGGGTCGTGGATTCGATTCCCACCTAGAATAAATATTGGTGTGATAAGCACAAGTATTTCTTCTGTATTTGGGTGTAAATATAAACTTCATTTGATATTTCAACTTTTACAGCGAAGCCAAGCTGCGTGCCCATTCCACATTCGTTTGCAAATAATGAAGTTGAATTAATTTATTGTAATATATCGTTTTCTGCACTGGATCTCGGACGCTCATTTCCATAGAAATGGGACACACAGTTATTGATTTAACCACCAGTACGTCCACGTCGCTTAATGAAAAAACTGTGAGTAATGATTTAGTTGGAGATCGGCTATTGAAGACGCTAAACTGTGGGTTTCACTTTTGATAGAACTAGCGTAGTATTGAACTTAATATTTGTGAGAATTCGACCACAATAATACTATCTAACAATAAAGGCACATGTATTGGATATTTTACAAATTTATCGATCATTACACTATTGTATTAATCTTAGGATTATGATTTTCTGTCGAAGTATTTAGCGAGGGATTCGCATCCGATTTCGATTACCTATATACCTACTTATTATCTCGAGCCATTTTAACATCTGCATTCAACAATTTAATAAACCCAATTGAGTAGATTAAACATCTTGAATATGCTGCTTCATAAAATGAATCTGATCAATTTTGTCAACAAGATTTCATATGTTTTACGTTGCAGGAGTATTACGCCGACAAGCACTTCCGATGGGACAGTATCAAGAAGTTCATATACTTGGCGTGCACGTTTTCATCGTCCCTCACGAATTTTGATATATTTTCAAAGGTGTTATATGATCGTGGTATACATTATTTCTAGTGAGATGTTCAAGTAAAAAATTATATATTAAATATTTCTTAAAAATTCTTAAAAAATTCCCAATTTTTTTTTCTTAATACATATTTTCAAATTTATAACGTTATGAATTTTTTTAACAAATTATAATATCTCATTTTTCATTCTAGCGCGACTTTTTGATTTTATATTCCTGGAATTTACTATAGGAATAACGTATATGTGTATGGACTTTTTTATTAAGCAGTATACAAGAAAACTGGATTTTAATAAGTCACTGAATCCCTTATTACGCGGCATCTCGGCGGGGATATTGCTGCAAACTATGGTGTGGACTTTAATCGTAAGTGTTATTAAATATTTCATATATGATAATGAAAATTCATGTTAAAAACGTGCACAAATTGACGTTTTAGAATATATGTGGGATCGTACAAGTGAGAGGCTTGATAGTTTTTTCTTAAATTCTTTTATTTTAAGAGACACAACTCAAAGCGTCGTACGTCTTTTTTTTACTTTTTCTGACAACCCAGTGTTAACATTTCTAGAGATACAAATACCATGCAAAATTGTTGTAAAAATAGCAAAATGAAAAAGGGAAAATAAAATATAAATATGTAAAATCTATAGGTCCCATCCCACATAATATATATGTATGTACCTATGTGAGATTAGTCATTGACGTTCATGTTACGACATAATCATTTTCAATGTAGTCAGCAAATGGTGTACTATTGTCGAGTCGCGCGTATTTATATGATATTTTCATGCATTCTCCCAGGATACAAAAATGTTTAATAGCTTATGCTAATACCTTTATTATACTGATATACCTACTCGCTATTCAACGTAAGAATGTCATCTCATAAAAATGTTATAACAGAGCCTCTGTGACCTTTCGCAGTTGAGTTTCCCACGATATTAAATAACACAGAGTGGGCGGTGAGCCCATATCGAATTTTCTAGTAACATTCCTTCACAGAAGATGTTCAGAAATTACTTTTGTCTGGGTGCATTTCGCATCGTTAACAGTTCGCCTCCCTATATGGTATTGAAGCGACTATCAATTAATCGTATACAAAAAGATAACGAATACAAAACATATGCGTAAATCACCCTTTTAAGTAATAAACATAGCCTAACTTAATAACTATTAGTAAAAGCATAATGTCATATTAAAAACGACATTGCTAGATCACATCGGGGGAATTATGAATTAACCAACTACGGAGGACTGGAATGTGGAGTAAGTACTTTGTAGAATAGGTCTCTCGCTCGTTCAATGAAACTTTCATTTTGTGGAATTGTGTGACCTCGAACTTGACACAGGGTCGGGATAGAGACCGTGAAATGTGCCTGTGACTTCCGTGAAGCTAGGTCATGTCAGGCTCTCATATTCTTGGCGTTTGAGATAGCTGAGAATCTTGAACGCCGCTAAACATGCACGGTTATGTAATTTAACATTATGTTTAACGTAAATATTCCTAATTCTGACGCAAGGAAGATGATTTGTATGAAAGAGAGTGTATTGGTGTATAAATGCTATAGGGCATGTTCCGTTGGTTCGGACATGTTGGGAGAATAGCTGATGAAAGAATGACAAAGCAGATAGACAATGTGAATGTTGGGAGACGCAGGTGCCGAGGGAGGGCAAGACTTACATATCTTGATCTAATAGGTCAAATACTCACTGAGGGGGAGTCAGAGTTCTCCGTAACCGGCGTGTATGTATGAAGATAGTGATGAATGTAGAAGAAGCGCGGCAGGTCTGTAAGGATACAGGTATTTGGCAATCGGTGCTCCTGCCTACCCCGTAAGAGACTTGGCGTTAAGATATATTTGTACAATATTCATGACATTATTTTCTTATCTAAATTTTATTTGACTGACTTGGTGTAGGTACTTAACTATAACTCGCACAGAACCTGTGTTTCATAAATGAATGAGGTCAATTAAATTAATCATATTATATTTTCGTTGAGAAATCTAGAACTTTTGGTGTTTTTTTAAAACGAAGTCAAACTTCGACGTCTGTCTTTTTATTAGTATGCTCTGATCTACTGAACTAAGTATTGATATTTGATGTAGGTATGTAGTTTTGAACACTAGGTGTAAATCTTAAACAGGTTGAAGGTTAGTATGTAGCTTTCACATATTTCGATCAAATACAATTGTTTTAAAAAATACATGATATAACGTAGTTGTATTTTCCTGTAAGATTAATTTGAAATGATTCAATTTTATTCTAAGTGCACTTGAAATAGCAAAGTAATGTATTACTTACGGCCGTCTGGGAAGCTGGGTAATGGTGATGATCTTGGGGCGTTTCTCGCCCACAGACGACTGCATGACGACGATCTCCTGTAACAATTAGTGGAGAGTCGATCATTGAATAATAATAATACGTGATCATCACGAAGATGTAGGCAGATGAATGTACAACACCAGTTATGGTTACGTCCCACTATGGACTATGGAATAGGTGGTGAGCCTATTGTCATACACCGGGCACATATCCAGACTCCGAGCCACTACTAGAAAATCTAAATTAG
>DWDW01000985.1:0-12657 GCA_018245635.1 Mimoniades versicolor eupheme
CTATGCAATTACATAGATATTTACCAAAATGTACCATTGTGCATTTTTTGTCATGATATCTCTTCCATTTCAAAATTTTTCGCTAGCTCGTTACGTTAAGCGCGCCGATTGGCAGCTAGCTGTAAATCTCGGAAGAAAGTTGTTAATCGTTAAAGCGAGACGGCGCCGCGTAAGTTGCACGCATTGTCCGTCTAGGCTTTCTTTGTTGCACCGAAATCGGATTGGGGAATTGCAACAAACGAATGTACTTGTGCATGTGAAATTTTGTGTGTGAATGTTGTGTATGTAGGTATATATTTTTTTCATTGAGATATCGATTTGAATGTTTTCATCCGCTCTTAATATAAATTAGATTTCTTTTAATTACGTCGAAAGTACAGTTCTTAAGCTCAAAGATGTCTACTAAGATATAAAGATGTCTAATGTATGCACTTCTATTTTAAGTAAGCTTAGAGACGGTTAACTAAAGTGCTTTAATCTAATTTATGCCACACGAAAAAAATTAAGGTGGGCATGCTCTTAATTCTAGAATCATGACTCTCTTTTAGAGATGAGACATTGCATGCGTGAGTAGTTACGTGCAAGAAAGATATGGATGATGATACAATGGTGAGGTCATGTTTTAATTTCCCCTCGAGTTGTCACAGCAGTTTGTTGTCCATCCCTGTTGAAAAGTGCCGATGGCGTCTCGTCAATCATTTGGCTTGATGATGATGAGGCCCTATTAAGAGATATCGTGAATATGTGCGAAGATAATCGTTTATTCCAATGTCTACTATTATCTTTTATAGACAAAGTTGTCACCCGCGGACACAGAGATTACAATCCCTAAAGAAAGTGTATAAGAGCAACATTTGTTTGTCTGTTAAAGGGGTGAATACTAGATTTGGAAAATACAGACATACGTGTGTGTAGGTATTTCAAACAAATAGTGGACGTTTTGAAAAGTCTTGTCAAAAGTACTATTAATATACGCCGAGTGTACGTGATGACTTTATTGAAGTAGATGAAGTGGAATACGATTGTCAGAATCGTATCATTTTATTTCTGCGAATTTTTATTTTTGCAATTAACAGAACTAAAGTGGCTAAAGTGTACAATATTACAGGTAATGTTGACTGCCTCGTTGGTCGAGTTGGTTGCAAGTGCGACTGCCGAACGGGAGGTCCTGGGTTCGATTCCCGGGTCGAGCACTACTAAAATTTACTTTTAGTTTTTCTAGTAGTGTGCTCGGAGTCTGGATAAGTGCCCGGTATATGGCAATAGGCTCGTGGGACAATAATCGTGGGACTTAAAAGTAACTGGTGAAACGTGGGATTGTTCTACATTCCTCTGCCTACCTCTTCGGGGATTGCAGGCGTGAAGTTACTTTTTATTATAATGCACATGCTGTTTAGGAAAACATGCCATGACTTCAATTGAGTTCCCCTGTTCGACTGACCGCATCGCCAACAGTGTCAATCGTGACCCGCGATGCCTCAATTGTGCTATCAAATATTGTGACTGTCGACGTGTTAATTAGTTGTTTGGTGGTAGTTAATTAGGTGGGTTTAGTTTAGTTGCAAGCCGATACTAATTCTTGAAACTAGGAAATCTTGCAGTACACTTGGCGCGGCAGATGTACAAAAATCTTTATATGTAGGTAACGTTTAATGCAGTTATTGTCTCATACAGTCATTTATATAACATTGCAATTTGTATAACTGATTGCATGTCATCCAACTGATTGTATTGTAGTTCCGTCGCGCGAAGTAACATGATCGCTGTGATTCGACCTTCATTTCGATGACTGAATTATACATATATGCGGTGGTATACAGGAGCCGAGTGCCTCGTTGGTCGTGTTGGTTGCAAGTGCGACTGCTGAGCGGGAAGTCCTGTGTTCCGTTCCCGGATCTGACACTACAAAATTTTCGAATTTAGATTTTCTAGTAGTGGTTCTGAGTCTGGATATGTGCCTGATGCATGGCAATAGGCTCACCATCTATTTCATAAGTGGGACGTAAACGTAACTGGTGAGACGTGGGAGTGTTCTACATTCTTCTGCCTACGTGTTCGGGGATTATAGGCTTGGTGTTACTTTACAGCAAGGTGGTACCACTGTAATTACCTACAGTTGAAGTACATAAAATTTTATCTAAATAGGTATATATTATTTGCAGATTACTCTTATTTAGTGTATGTAATACATATGTTTGGTATGACAAGTTACATACATAATGTAAATTTAAATATACAATATTTGCCCAGTCATGTATTTGTGATAGAAATTTCCAGATTCTAGAATGCAGTATAATTCAGTCTAGTAGGTACAGATGCTTTGTAAAACATAAATGAGTCCGTTATAAATTATTTTGATTTAAAGGAAAGCGACGTAACATAGTCACAAGTGTGGAAAACGCTCTATCTTGTATGAAATAAACTTTATTTTATTATATACCTACATTTTTATTACACGTAGAGGTTGCATTTTATCATCGGCTCTACTAATTGCACCGACCTCATAACACGCTCATATTCTATCACGATAGTGAATAATATTTCCTTTTCACATTACTAGCTTGTTTTGCTTACGAAACACTAGAAGAGTAAAAATATATTTGTATCAAGTAGTTACTAACATAACTAACAAGCAGGTTTTACGCATCAAGATTTGATTATAGTATCGAGTTTCATATTATTGTTACGCAATCAATAAATCTCGAAAATTCTTTAGCAACGTTATTAAAAATGTCATAATTTGATAGACGTGTCTATTGCTGGAAATATAAGAGAAACAAGACATTTTTGTTTCTAAAGATGATGAAGAAAGTCGCAACAAATTGTATGTGTTACGCAAAGTTGTGACTGTCTTTTGTCTTAACGCAAAGGAACATGACATATTCTTTCAGGACACGCAAAGAATGTGTCCTTGTAAATTGGAGGTCCTTTACACGAAGTTATTTCGGTACACAAACGACAGCTAAGCGTCGTCGCCTGGTCTGCTAACCGCCGGCGGTCTAAATTGCTCCGGTGACTAAGAGCGAGTTGCTGTAATCGTTCCGTTTGGCGCGTCACGTGGTCAGGATGCGCCGGCCACGTGCCAGGATGGGCCGTTCCAATTGAGAGTTTAAGGATTAAATTGCTCTTTTCTTTTCTCTTGTAATATCTTTTTTAGAATATTTTTGCTTACCTCACTAATTTCGTTACCCTCTAAACCTAACAACAGACGAAATCGATTGTCTTAAAACATAACTTTGGAGACATGGCTTGAAGCACATTTCAAGAAATTCTGCATAATAATTAAATTCATTAACCAATTAATAGGCGTCTTTTATGACGTGCACACGTTTTTTCTATAAACTGATCGGTATATAGGTACAATACTTTTTCGCACTTCTTTCTAAAAGTATTGTGAGAAAAAGCTATGTTTTATACACACCTATAAGCGTCTTCATATAATATATATCACGTGCACCAATCAGCCACACAACACGTCATGTTTCCTCTCGCAGCACCTAACACGGCCATTCTAACCTCTGTCCTCCTATCACCTCTTCTCTTGACGACCACCGTTGACCACCAGGTGTCCGCACAGACGGCGTGGTGACCGCGGCGCCCGGCTCGGGGGCCGCCACACCCGCCTCCAGCAACAAGCTGAATGTCCACGCTAAGGAGTTCACCATGGCCAAGCCCGCTGATCTTCATAATAGGTGAGTTATTGATATGGCTCTTTAAAATATTCCTACCTTTCACTCCAATCCTATCCAAAAGCAAATCGATGAAAATGGGCAGTTGTAAAAATATTTTGTGTAATCGGATAGCTTAATTACAGTTACAATACATAATTGAAAGGCAAATAAAGCTTAAAGAGGTGTCTAGAGAGCGCTAAATGTTTACTTTCGACTACTCTTTGTAAAATAATTTAATTGTTGCGATCAGTGTACTTTTACTGTCTAAATCTCGAAGCACTCAAAAAAACGTCTGCCTTGGGCTACAACCATAGCATATGGTAAATTGAGAATGTTCTAGACCAAATGTACAGCGCAGGGCATGTTAGTGACTGCATGTACAGTCCAGTCTAGTTATAACAAGTAAACTTACAACCCAGCACTCATTTATATCTGTCCAGTTACAAGAGTGCAGTATTATTTGTCTGGTTTCTAATTAACCTTTCAAATGTTATTTCAGAAAATTATATGAGGTACTCCGTATACACACAACTAAACAATCGCCATACTGTAAATGTTAAGTTTTGTCTATTAGTTTTTAACTCTCATTTTTATACTTAGTAACTTCGTTGTTGTTAATCTGTTCATAGTTCTTAATCAGTTCGCGTTTGTTAACGTGTAAAATATTAATGTTACGATCTCTCTATATGCAAATATACATGTATATTGATATTGCCTAAAAATGTCATTATCATAACAGGAGGATTAAAGTTATTGTATATACAAATTGTACTGGTAACAGGATGATAGAGTATCAAATTTAGTTCACTGAAGATAACCGATAAATCACGTGCCATACGAAGAGCCTTCCTAAACATTCCCGGTGGGTATTCGTTTCTTATGGCATATTGACGTCAGTGGCCATTGTTCGAAATCTATAATGGTCACAATGTAGGTAATCTGATCACAATGCATTCTCCTTGAATGATGTACCAAACGCGCTTTATATCGAGGTCTTTCCGCTTCGTACGATACATAAATACGTATAGTATGTTATATACGTCACTGCGCATATTAAAATTAATCAGATGAATACGTTCTTTACACCGTATAGAAAATTCTTAAGCTGAAATTGTTGAAATGCTAAAGGAAATGGCGATCGTAGCCTCCATCTCTGTTGGGTAAGAAGACATGATGTTTGCATCAGGTTTAACGACACTTCTACGATCATCTTACAGATTCCACTCTGTATGATGATTGCTTATCTTAGGTACTAGGAGTATATGACTTCCCTAGCTATCTTAAAATTAAATAATAATAAATAATAATAATAATATATTTATTGCATTATATGTACATGTACATGTACATTGTACAATACAACAACCTTTACAATTCAAGTTAAACAAATGTATGTTTTATTTACAAAAAGTTTAACAGTTTTTTTTTAATGTCGTGATTAATTCATCACTACAGAGTGAAAAGTACTAAAGTCTGAAGCGCGAGATCTGAAGGCTTATGATCTAGGCACCTTGCCTTTATATAAAACTTTACCATGCCACTCGTTTTAGGAAAGTTAATCGATATTGATTTTAAATATATGATTTCTTGTATAAATTTATGATTAGAAGTTAAACCAGCTATAATTGTATTTCTAAGCAGCGGTAACCGCGGGGCGTTGCTAGTCACGTTACAATGTTGAAGAATTACGTGCCGCGAAATCATTACTATACACTACTAATAGGGTATAATGTATTTTGGCCAATACTGACAATAAGTTCCATAAATATAATGATAGTTCAGCATTTACATTGAGAGACGGTAGACATACAAGATATTTACGTTTCTTATCCAGACGGCCAAGGAGTGGAATGGCCCATCCAGCGTCTGTTTCTAGACACATACCCTAGTGCTCTACAAAGCAAGGGTGAACAGGCTCCTAGGCAAGCGTATTTTATCTTAATACGTATTCACCATATCTATTAGGCCTTTTGTGGCCAAACGCTAGCCTATTACATAATATAAAAGAAAAGAATGTTCGAAAAACATTTTGCAGGTTTTCGTATACCGTAAAAAGATTTATCTATTCGTTGGATAAGAATTTCTTTATTTGAGAATTAAGTCGCAATATCGACTATTTTTGCAAAGCTTTTCGGTAGTCGGCCTTGTTGAAAGCTGCGTCAGGAGGAAGAAGGCGGTAGTGTTGATTAGCGTCGGAAGCCGCTGGCGCCGATCCAATTGAGATCGAACAGACAACCGCCGGTGAGCACGCACCGTCGTACGTACCTCGGTGCGTAGTATCTATTGTGTTGTGCGCGTCGTTATCACTCTGCTCACAGTCGCGGTGACGCCAGCACGCGAGCCGCCCGAGCAGTGTGCGCACGCGCACGACCCGAACGCCACCAAACATACACGAACCGAACGCGAACGCAATCGAACGAACCGCACCGCAAACTCGGCTTTATTTCTGACCGTGCTTTATCCACGAGTGATCTATCCGACTTATTCCACGCGATTTAATATAGTGCTTTCTGGGAAGTGTAAACTTGCGCGCATGGAGTGTTTACTTGGCCGAGACTGATTTCTATTAATACGGTCGTGGTGCTATGGACGTGCAATGGAACGTAATACAACGGCGACAGATTGCCAAGTTTGCGTAAGGATTTGTGGTACGCGCTTGTCGTAGAACAATACTTAGCCTGTCGACGGGTAAACATCGACGTTATTTATTTTGTCGTCTTGATATCGAGTGAGCAGTGTAACTGACGTGCGTGTACCTACACTTGAAGTGCGCGATTTTAATGGATGTTCTAAGCATGGTTCGCGGAAGATACTCTACTTCTGATATGTGAGTGTCGTCTAATCAAATTTACTACTATATGTACAACGTAAAAATGATTTGATTTTTTCTTGTTTAATTATAACTTACATTTACATGTAACCGCTTACTTATGTGTATATGGTATTACTTCAATTTCTTATTTCTCCGGACACCTCGTTACGCGAATCGCACTTTTATTTGGCATACGTGAAATATTATATTAATTTTGTAAAACACTTTCCAAATGCATTAAATTATACGACTACGATGAAACTTCTTAACCAACTATAACGAAATATCTTATGAAACAATGTATTAAATTATTCCTTCGTACATCGTAGTAGGTACATTAATTTTTAAGTATACTTTATCAAAGTAACTGCTTTTACACAGATAACGTTTTCGCTCGTTAACAAGACTTTCATGTAAATGTATCTACCTCTGTATATTTACCTACACGTATTGAATTTTATTATAAGTCAAACACGGATCAATCGGGGGCCATGAAAACGACTGCAACTCCTCCTTCCCCAGCGTTCATTTCTTTCAGCAACTTGAACTTGAACACGCTATATTTCATTGTTAATGTGATTGTGTCTATTTAGCCCTGGACATGAACAATAGTGTACAGATATTGAACACATTATAGGAAATCAATTATTAATAATAATATTGGATGTATAAACGGAGATGGGTGGACGGATGGATGAGTGGGATGGATGGATATGATGGATGAATGGATAGGTGGATGAATGAATGTGTCGAGGAAGACCAAGAGGCTTATCTTGATGAAATGGGTTAGACAATGGCTAATGAGGAAGTCGGAAATATTCGAAATCGGAGTACGCGTTTAAACAGGCTAATGAATGGAACAACAGCACGTCAGGTCAATAAGAACGTTCGTACTTTTGGCTTTTCTTACAGACGTGAAATATTTATTCATATTATTTATAAAACGTAATAATCAATAGCAATTAAAAATTGTAACATTACAAAATAATATTAATTGTAACGAACGCGAATGTGTTCATATTCATATAGAGCCACTACGTACGGTTCGGATTGTGGTCGATGCGCTGCACACGCCTGCTCCCAGCGATGACACTACATGCTGCCCTGTAGGTGTCAGCTGTGTTGACTGATGGTCCTTGGCATTCGTCTAAAACTGTAATAACTTACATCCCTATGTGTTTAAAAAAAGTGTGTCATAGGACCATTTTTAGCTATTTCTCAGGGTAGAATCCGCCAAATCGAACCTGTAGCAAAATTTATTGATATACAGCATCTCTTCTACCTCTATGAATTTCAATTTGAATGTTACTTGAATCATTATTTTGTTCCTTTTTGATTGATTTTTGCTGGCAATTTAGGATACCTTCCAGATTATACCCGTTAATGTTTTTTGTTTAAATATCGTACCTTATTTAGTGCCAGCCTGAAATTCAGGTCAGGCTGACTTTGTACCGAGGATATAATGGAAACCGTTCGTCTTAAGAATTTTTTTTAGCAAACATTTTATTATATTGATACGCCAATGGTTGGATATTTTTACGTAAAGGGTACATCATAGCAAAACATGTAAATCTATTCATGATATTAGCCGTTCCCCACCTCCCAGATTTTTGTATTTAAAATATGCATTAATTTGTATTTATTTTGTATTTAAAATTCTCGTGAGAGTATAGGTCTTTTGTTATAAAAATTAGAATAGATTGCAGAAAAAATTACAAAGAAATAGCCCATGTTCTTTCTCACAGTTAAACCTATTTCCTTATAAAATTTTATCATATTCCATTTAACGGTTCAATTGCTATATTTAATGTGCAAATTTATCAAAAACAGAACGATAAATATAATTACTTTTGCATTTAAAATAACAGTTTAAAATATCTTGAATAACAATTACTCAAAAGCGAAATAACCCTTCAATAATGGCCGTGTTCATGAGTCGTGTTAACTTCCATTAGTCTCCTGTACGTACAACTGGCGACTGGCAGATTGGTCGTCTATACTGACGCTCAGCTGTTGTTAAACGTACCAAGGTCGTGACTTTGACCACTTGTGACCACGTGAGTTTGCAGAGCGAATTATTCCGTTTACAGCACACGATGATTCCCATCAACAATTAATTTTAAATTCGTCTTTCATTGGCAAATGTGCGTTTCTCGGCCACAGTTTAAAATTGGTATCGAGCTATTCAATGAAAACATATTAAATCCAAGGTCAAATGGCCGATGGTGGTCGATCCATCTCGCTTTGCGGTCGCTTTGAGTATCTTGTGTCCGCCTACGTGATCGCCCGATCTGCGTCGGATCATATTCCGTGGTGTTGCTATCATGCAGTTGTGTGTCATTGTGAGTAGATATATTATGTATGTGCAAATAGGTTAAATGAAAATGAAAAAAATGAATGAAATAAAACTTTTCATTTTTCTGAAATTCGTTCGTCGTATAAATTCGCAACTAGACGATTCATGAATTATGTAGTAGGTATGTTTGCAAACTGTTGACAAAGCCTAATTTAGCCAACGTTTATGAAGAACTTTCTCCGGGCCCATCGGAGTCAGTTTGCTTGACATTTGCGACCATTTAAAGCCACGGGCGTTGGTATGTTGGAACATTTAAATCTAAGATTTACTGAAAAGAACAGGTGGAGTTTGAGCTGAAATCAAAATCGTGCAGGTGTGCAATGTAGTAGTAGATACAATGTAAACCGAATTGAAATAGCGCCCAGTCACTGGTTAAAGAATACTTATCGGTCACCTGGAGAAGTCTGTCCTTGTTTGTATGTTCGGATTGGTACTTGTCGGCATCCGGTAATTTGCATTGCGATCTGAATAGAACATGTAGCGAAACGTGTCGTGTGAGTTGTGTCGTGTCATCGTCCGCTCTGAATCATGCGAGCGCGCAGTTAGTGGGCCCGTGTCGACCGTTTATTTGTGTCTGAGGTTGTATCACATGTTAAAACACGTACATATTTCGCCCGCTGGTGCTGTGGTCAATGAAACTCACTGCCGTGCCGAGGGTTGCGCGCTCGAAAATAATGACAAGCACGCGTGATTGTTCTGCCTAATTTACCTAAGTCACATGATTGTTTACGAATCGTTCTGATGTTATTATGATTATCTATTAGTTTACCTTTTATTACTATGTCATTATTCAATTGCGTGATACTCGAAATTAAATTTAAATAAATGTGTTATTTACAGTTGCGCGGCTCGATTAAAAAAAATCAACTCACGGTTTCTACTCACGCAAGAATTATAAATCACACGGCGGTGTTATAATCTAAGTTGGCATTCCACAGGAACCATGCGTTTTTTCATGTTTCTTCGACCTATATGTATACACTAATTTCTGTAGAAAAATTACCTCAGGCTCAGGCAAAATGCGTATTGCGTGAAAAAATTACAAACGTATCCATCGCGTAGCTCGTTCGATAGTATTCTACTGGATACATTTTGAAGAGTGCGCGACCCCTTCACAACCAATATCAAACATTTAGACGCACAGCGCGGTTTCACCCATGTCTGGTAGATATCCCAATTGCCAGAACCAAAGATCTTGGTTACATACCTATTTCTTATCCGGATAGACAAGCAGCAGTGAGCAACCTATCGGCGTCTTTATTTCCTGACAGATGTAATTGGACACTTGAAAGCAAGGACGAATAGGCTTACCCTGGACATGCGTGGTCCATGTTAGGACGCCTCTACGTATCCCTTCGGGTGCGCTCGCCGCCGGTCGCTAGCCAATGATAAAATAAAAAAAAACTTTCAAATGTAGGTATAGTATTTGATAGTAATGTAATTTATAATATAATTTTATCTATAGTTATACAAATTTCACAACTTGATTTGTTATTTCGTTGCTAGCTTTGCTTATTTGACACTATTAGATTAGAAACAGAATAATTGAGCGTAGTGTTTGAGGTCAACTAAACTCACATTTATCAATACTTCTCGCGAGCTTTCAACAGTTTGTTAGTTCAGTTGTACCTATGTATTTAGCGGACACTTAGGCAGGTGGACACCCGTAAATACACACGTTTCCATTTCCGTACTGAATAATGCATAGTATGCACTATGCAGTTGATTCTGATGGTGCGTAATATATTTCGGATTTCAATGTAAGGACACAAACTTGGGACTTTTGGGGCTAAACGTGCATAAATAATGCGGTGCGCTTTTGCTATATGGAATTGTTATTAACACAACATCACGCCTGAAATCCTCGTCCCATCATGGAATAAGTGATGAGACTGTCAGAAAACGGGCACAAATCAGAATTGGATCATTATTATTATTATTACCTAAATAAATAATAGTTTAGGTGTGTAAAATGTGTTTAGATTGAGTTGCCACATTGATAGTAATCTCCACGTGGAAAGTAACTCCCACCGGTTCTGCAATGTTATGTTTACTCGCGCGGCTGGAGTTTTTATTTTTGCTCGAACCTCAGCCGCACATTGACGCAGTCGTGTTTGGCGGCCGGCCTCACCGGTGGATCGGATGCCGTACATAAAAAAATATATATTTCCTGAAACAATGTTGTTTGAGCTTTGTTTCTTTGGCAGTTACTTTACATTTGCCAAGATATAAAAATGAACTCATTTCTGAACCCCAGAGATAGACTGATTGTAATAGATTGTAGATTGTATTAATTTTAATTTAATGTACTTTTTTTTACTTAGGTTTAAAGTAGCATATACCTATTACAAAAGTAATAAAAAACGAAAATAACACCAACTTCTACATTCTGTTCTGTGTTCTACATTCTTTTGCCTACCTTTTCGGGGATGACAGGCGTGATGTTACGGTATTAGTTCAATATAAAATTATGTTTTGCTACCATTTTGCAAACCGTACATGTGGAGTTTAAGAATATCAAAATTTAATTCTATATGCAGTATATAAGATGCGCATCCAATGTTTAGTCTTTAGTTTAACCATTCTATATGTACTTCAAGTACATTCTTTAATATTTCAGTTGATTTTACAGTCAGTAAATAGTAACAACGCGAGAGTAGGTAACGAATGTACGATTAGCCGCTAACAACGTGATCAGCTGACGCGCGAACAGGACAGACAGGACGCACCGTTTGCTCTCAATTTTTGTCGCGGCGTGCGTTCCCTCCGAACGCACTACTCTTAAATTATTCCATTAGCCTTACATATCTAATAGTGCCACATGTTGACGGTGGGAAGGTAAGAGCATAAAGGGTTTATTTGTAATAGTACATTCACAAATTAACCACTTCCTGAAATAACTGTTAGTTACATAATTGCATTGATGGGTGCGGAGTGCCTTTAAAATTTATCTGCTAACCTAAATCAATATAGCAAACAATCAATTGATCATTCAATCATGATTCAGAGCAGGCACAAGCCGGACAATTGGTCGTGGACATGGACAATGACAGTCTCCTGATAATTTTATAATTTTGTTGTAAATTTACTATCATTTAGTCATCAATATCAGAATTGTTTTTATTGTTCCCCTCTTCAGTACGGTTCCTCTACGATAATGAGAAGGTGTAACTAAGAGCCTAGTCTTCCACGCTGAACTAGTCCTAGTTTGCAGACTTCTCATAACTTAGAAACCTTTAGCGTGTGTAAGAAATAAGGTTAAGGTTGGAGAAAATAACATTTAATTTTAAGAACACACACTATTTAGTCTATTTAATTGTGGGTACGTAATAGGATTCGAAATTCGAGAACTTCGAAAAACGTACCAGCGTGTTAACTGAAAAATACATAAACTGTATACTCTATTTCCAGCAATATATCTACGCATATAGCGTAAAATATTAACTTCCAGTATGAGAGTCGATGGTCCCAATATAATAAAGACAGCTATCATATAATAATATATTAGCTAAAAAACTAATTGAAAAAGTATAGGTACCGCATGAGTTGTCCACACAGTAGCACATATATTTATAAACGTTAGAAGACAGTGGATTACCTAGGTGGTAGTTTGTTTCCTTCGATCGCTTGTAATAGACTTAATATATACTCGTAGGTAATAACCTACGAGTATATATTCTAAGAAGAGCAAAACATATGTATATTATGTACATCAGCTCAGACATCCGTTAGTCTGAGCAGGGCCGGATTTAAGGGAGGGCAACCGGGGCGGCAGCCCCGGGGCCTCCACAAAAGAGGGGCCCCCACAATAGAGACGT
>DWDW01000986.1:0-12656 GCA_018245635.1 Mimoniades versicolor eupheme
CGCTGGCCAAGTGCGGGTTGGCAGACTTCACACGTCTTAGAGAACAATTTTTTTTATGATCTCTAAGATGTGCAGGTTTCTTCACGATGTTTTCCTTCACCGTTTTGGCAAGTGATATTTAAACTTAAAACACACATTTTTTAAGAGGTGCGCGCTAGGATTTGAAACCGGTCTCCCGGAGTGAGAGGTCGAATTTCAAACCACTAGGCTATGACTGTTATTCAACTGCAGTCACTATATAAAAATACGTCGAGAAAATGCGTAGATCACGACTGAATGTTAAAGTAGAGCCGATATGTCATTTCCGATTCCACGTAACACAAGTTCATCTCTTTATTTCAAATGCGATAAAACACAAATCGGAAACACGGTTCTGCAAAAAAATGAAAATATCGTAACGCTTTTAGCGAAAACAAACTCATGCTTTGTAATGGAAACGTATTAAAAGGAGATAATTAAAAAAAGGAAAACAGCTCGTGCCATTAAGGTGTACTGAACCAAGAATTTGGAAAAGGAACACGCATTAATCATTTGGAAATTCGCGCCGAATGGTGTTCGATAAGTTTCGAGTTTCGCTAACGACTCGGTGAGAGACTCAGCGGCCAGTCCATTATTTTGGAAAGGGAATGCGCCATTCTATTTTTCATTTTCGCCACGCTCTTTGGCCATAAAGGCTGATGTATGATTAAAGTTCTCGAATGTTCCTTTTCCACGTATCGATGAAAGGCTGTTTGCGTTTGCTCAAATGGAATTCATTCTGTCCTTTTTCTATTAAGATACAACTGTAGATGCTTCTGTTCATGTCATGTCACTTTTATTCATACCTTCAGTGTACTTTCCGTTCTTTGCCTACCAGCATGATCGACCCAAATTTTGGAGCTGGAAACAACAATTATTTTTTTGAATTTATTCTACTGTGGCGGGAGAATTTACATACTTTTCTATAACCAAACCATTTCGAAACGCGGAAATATTTGCTATAAACTTTTATACCCTCTGGCAATCGCATAACGGGTACGCGTAGATATTTTATTGGGCTTTATGATACCCGTAGCCATAGATCGATCGGGGAAGCCGCGGAAGTTGTGGAAGCGTTTTAGTGCACTTGAAGCGTTGGCCATAAACTAATGTTATTCAGTTTGTTATGCGCCTTTCGGGAATAAAAATGGCGCAGAGCGGGGGACCGGACATAAATTTTTCATGAAGCGGCCATTTTCCACCAGTCTGGCGAGTGATTGAAAAAAACCGTCCAGCAATATTGCGCGTCGTTGATTGGGCGGAGTTCCTTAAGAATCAAAGTGTTCGGAAACTCGATTGGTATTTGAGCGGAGACTGCAGATGGCGGGCTATTCGAATTTGAAATTGGAACGGCTGAAAGCGATTTATTTTTTCCGTTTCCTGTGGCCTTTTTTGACAGTTACCGTTACGATTATGTTGCATAATACAGTTTTCGTTAAACAGGCGATTACAAACAATTTTTTTGTATGATATTGAATATGCTGTAATAACCAAAAACAGTGAATATATATGTATGTATATGCTTTAAGAGTAGTTGCATTAGTACCTAATAAAACAAATGTTACTACTGAAAGCTAAAGATTTCATTTACACCAAAATGGAAAAATTTAGTAATTCCATTGTCAGAAGTCAATACAAACTCCTGAGCGCTTGGGCGACATCGGAATACGGCTTTAGTACTCTCATTTTATTAACTTAGGGTTGCTCTGTTACTTACTTGCAATTAATGAATACTTATTTGGTTTTTTTACTAATTTTAATCGGTACTAAAAAATAGTCAATGAAACACCTTTAAGAGAGTAAAATAATTATTGATCGTGTAAATAAAAAAAATTATTAAACAATCGCCACAAAAAACATGCTGAGAAATGTATAATACACATTGTACATTCGTTTGAAGACCTGTCAATAAACTTACGCGCTTATAATGCTAGCATAATTGAAAGCGTTTAATGGTTACCAATACTGATAATGTTTATAGTTTTAATTGTAATCTCTAATTATACTGTCTTTAAAAGTTATTTCTGTCACCTGATCCTAGATTATAAGAAATTAAGTTATCTATGGCAATACGCTTACCACGTGGTAGTGTTCTACATTCCGCTGCTTCGCCGCTGGGGAGTACTGGTGTTGCTTTTTAATCAACAGAGTTATTGTGACAACCCTGTAAGTGATACAAGCGCAAAGCTAGCGAATTCGAAAGAATAGTTTGGTAAACATATCTTGTCGGGACGGAGAGTTTATATGGGTAAGGCGGGGTATAGGATGTCAATACGTACGTATTTACTACAATGTATACGACTATGAATCTTCTATTTTATACGCCTGATGCCTTTTTGGTGGTGAACAGCATTTCACGTGTTCCTCGAAATTACTTTATGTGTGTGTGTAAAGAGTTTTGTTGGTGTTTTTATGGTATACAAAAACCTTGTGTGTTTATTCGAACACACACATAAACATTGCGTTTTGAACGTCGAACACTGTTTCGTTTGATGTTTGAGATAAGGATATGAAACGCTGATAGATAACGTAGATTTAATATGAAGATAATAGTCAAGTTGCAGGTGAAAATTGAATGACTATGATATATTGAAATAAGAATTTATAGTCGTCCATTATGTCTATGCACGATTATCAAAGGGATAATGTTTCGATTTTAATTAATGGAATTAATGAACATTATATAAATTAAATATTTTTTCCTATATCGAAAAAGGAGGCAAAATGTTCTTAAAATTATAATTTATGTACATTTCTCATTGCTATTTGCGAATTATGTATGCAATAAATAATTTAAAAAACATTAAATAGGATAAGTTTGAAGCGATTTTCAATAACAACCATCGAAAATGACTTATCGCTCGTCATCGGATCTTCCCTCACAAATAAGTTTGTCCAGAAAATAAATAGGCAAGAATAAGAAAATCTTCTTATGAATATATGTATACTAAACATAAATCCAACCCTAAATACAGTAAGTTGATATAAATCCGCGGATTTCGGGTTCTGAAGCATCAAACTTCAAATTTGCCGCACCGAACTGGTAATGATTCGGAATGAGATTCTGTATTGTTGTATTTTATTCGTATTTATGAGTGCCTCACGAAGTGGGGGAGTAATAAATTTTATGGATGATATATGCATGTGTAGCAATGTGTAGATTTCGAATAAACTCACCGGTATCTAATTTGTTGTTGTCTGCCAATATTTTTGTCACATTGGTTTATCTATGATTTGTTTGGACGTTCTGAAGTTAGCCTCATATACTACATACATTTTGGAACTATCGATGATGCCAGAGAATCATAGAAACATTCGGAAGTGTACAAATGCAGGTGCTAAGAGAGACCACGGCTCGCCTATCTGGACCAAATAGGACAGATTCTATTTGATGGGGAATGCAGAAGTCTCTGAAACTGGCCTGCGAGATGGAACTAGAAGAATTAGATCGACAAGGATAGAGATATTTGGCACTTTGAGCAACTCGTGAACTACCTGACGTCTATAATAATGATGATAATTTATAAATCAATTTAAACACATGTTTCCATTACTGTGACGTCACGTATGACGTCACAAATTAACAACAGAACGTAACGGTAACGCGGATACAAAATAATTGATACCGTCGTTTGTTCTGTTTCCTGTGAATATTGCAAGGGATGAGGGGGAGCTCTCCGGGGGTGAGATGCAGGTGTCGCCCGCTATTAATTTATGTTCGGAGCGAGGAGGGTGACGTCACCCGGCATTACGATAATGAGCTGGTCCGTTCTAAGAGGATTGTCTCAACGAATTAATTTCGAAATCCAAAGGAGTGGATTCATCCTTGTAAAGTAGTAATATATCAAGTTGACTTCTATCGAGAAATAAATGATATGTATGAGAAAGGTATTGTTATCTATTCCTGTGGTGAATTCTGATTTATACGGTTCCAGAATATAGTTGTATTAAAATATTTATCATGTTAATGTAAAGCGATGATAATATCAATCAAGCGATGATAATATCAATCAAGCGATGATAATATCAATCAAGCGATGATAATATCAAATACTCATGCTTGACCAATAGTATCGAAAATCTCATAAAATTACAGTTATTACATCTGTAGTTACAACTATTTGAAATTATTAAATTTATTGTATTCCCTTGTTCAAAACAGTTTCGTTACGCCGGTTTTTTTATTTTTTTTTTCTTTATTTAATATTCCCACATATCCAGACTTCTCTTAGATGCAGAAACCATTGTCTCCATAAAAAAAGTTTCATATTCTGGAATCAGTAAGATGTAATAGCAAATGAGCAACATTGTCTTTCGATGCCAAGGATAATATTAATAATATTGTCATGTTAGCAGATATTGTTCGATTATATTTAGTAATATTATCATAAGATTGCGCTATATTTCATCCTTAGTGTGCCTTGCCATAAACACATCAGGTATAGCAGAATAGAGATATTTACCATTCGGTGTCATCTGCCTACTCCGTGTGAAACCCGGTGCAATGTTACAATGATAATAAGACATTTGTGTTTATCCCTATTGTGGTATAAGAGAATTTTGAATAGCTAAATAAAACATGGAGTCGACATTTCTAGCGCTTTGCTCAATATGAAGACGGAGTGCGGGATTATAATTCCCATTAGCATAGGAATCGGGCCGCCGCGTCCACCGGCGACCGCCGCGATTGAATAATCAATCTGCGATATGCTAATGTCTCGCAACAGCCAGTCTCGCTGTTGTGGACTTGTTCTAACATCACGCCTGTATTGTACGAGGAGGTAGGCAGAGGAGTACACTCCCACGTTCCACCAGTTACGTTAACGTCCCACCATGGAGTACGGCGTCAGTCCACTAAGCCATTTATTAACGATTAATGGAAACCGTCTTGTGTTGAAGAAAGAAAGTTGAGTGAGAAATGCACGGCTGTACGTATTTAAGTAAAACTCAAAACTTTACGTACCATGTTAAATAAACAAGATGCAGTTGCGAATAGACTAGACAAAGTCAATAGCTTTTTTTGTAAGAAACAGAAATCATTATTCTTAAAGTAAAATCAATTTTGAAATAAAGTATCAAGTTTAGTCAACAATAACATCACACGAAAAGATCAAGAAAGACTTTGGAGTAACAAAGAGACCGATCGTATAATTAATGAAGCACTTGCAAATGAGCAAGAATAATTCTGTATTATTTTTATAATTACCTACAAGTGACAAAAAATATAATTTTGGGAACACTGTATTTTTCAAATTTTCCTTTGGAATCCCTTCACAAAATATTGTAATGTCATACGGAAAAAAAACCTTAATATCACGTTTCTACTGCTCAAGCAGTGCCTGTTAAACCTAATTTCAATCCATTTTTTAATGCATTGACAAATTAACCCAATGCTATTATAAACACAGAAGAATATATCGAGGACCTTACCGCGTGGAGCTATAAGGGCAAACTGAGTCCGATTGAATAATCAATCAGCAATATGCAAATTAGCCGCAACAGGCACCCGTCGGCGTCGGACTGTTTTGAACCCGAGTGCCGGCGTTAGCCATCGCGGGAAGCTCACCTAAAAGGAATACTTAAACATCGCTGCAATAAGCTATACGTTCTTAGAGAAAGATATAATATACATACATATATATATCATTATTAATATGTAATCACGCCTAGTCCCTTACTGGGTATTCTTGCTGGTCTCACTATTACTTAATTATAGACGCATTTCATATGACAATAGGCTCACCACCTAATCCATAGTGTGACGTAAACGTAACTGGTGATACGTGGGAGTGCATTTTACTGCTCTGCGTACCTCTTCCGGGATTTCAGGCGTGATGTTATGTATAAACAAGCATTAATGTTTTGCCTTTCTTGCACGACTCGCCTTTCAACCAATATCTAATGTATCCAGCCAAGACAAGTCTTATCATATACTTATACACGATCAATGTCAAACAGTTCGTAATTCTTCCACATTTGCCCACCACACAAACTCTGTTACATAGAATACTTTAAAATTAATGAAATATATAATATAACAATGAATGACGCGCTGGTGCATCGATTAATGTCCTTGACTTCAAATGCGAGGATTGGGGCTTCTATTCCATCCCAGGAACAATATTAGTTCTGCCTCGCTATTAAATTATTCATCTAAGTAATTAGATATTTGTTTTATGTATATATAATACATTGGCTGGCAACAAAATCTAAAGCCCTGCCTAGTTTAGGGTCAGACTGCTTCATGTAAAGTTTTCCGTATTAATGGTTATTGTTATTATAGATATTAATATTATAATAACCGAACGCAAAACAGTAGACAGTGGGTGGGACGTAAAACTGTATGCCAAAGTTGATTATCTACTGCCAACTCCTTTATCTAGAATTAGAATTAACCCCAATATGAGCCTTTGTTTAACTTACTCCCATAACTAGGTAGTTAAGCGGTCGTAAAAGAGAGGAAAAAAGTTGAAATGACTTTAAAGAGAAAAGAAACCCGTAATCTTGATTAGTTTCGAATTAGATTTTATGCAAAGAGGTTCGTTGGAAACTACCTACTGCCGTTGAGTTTTATGATTGTATTTTGCTAACAATGAATACGACGGCGGAACCCGTCCTAATTGAAACAAAACCTATTATTAGCGAGACGGGAAAAAACGTCTACTGTTTCCACGGCGAGGCGCGAACAATAAACCTGTTGGAACCGGTACGTTCAGATTAAAACTGGTTCGAGGGGGATTTTAAGTGTAAAGCGAGATTACGCGAGTTGACAAGTGGCCGAAAGTGCGACTATTGTTTCAAGTTGGATCTAAAATTCTGAATCCAGAGAATTCCGCTTTAGCTTATTATGCCTTTTAATCCTCGCAGCACCTGGTATTAGAGTATAGCCGTGAACCGTAAGCCGCCTCTTTATGCCAAAAACTCGACTGACACTTTTGACACCGATTTTAATTGATAAATTCACATCATATTAAAATCTCATTTTAACTATAACTTCCATACTTCGATCAAACTCTTAAACTATTCTGCGAATATATATTATAACGGTAATAACGTCTTAAGCTGTTTTCGAAACCTTTTGTTCCTTATTTCCAAGTGGCCAATCTCTTGCACGTGTTAGCAACTTATGTTGCTAGCAACACATATATGAATGTAATAAAAATTGCTTCTTTACTGAGACAAAATATAGCTCGATATATTAATTCATCTTCATGCGCCTAATATATTCCGTAACCAACGAAAAGCGGGGAGTACAGGATGGAAAAATATCAACAGAATTCTTTCCTTTGCGAATCCATAATTTTAACATGTTAATCGACGACCGGAAAGCCTGTAACTGCCGCTTCCTGTTACGTTCCGTTGATTCCCGTCCAAGAACGTTTTAGGGGTCAATGTTCCGTCTAAGATTCATAAAATGCTTTTAACTTTTATTACACGGCAACTTACTGTGAAACGAGTATTGTTTTTAGCTGTGTATCAGCCAGGTGTATCTAGCTTCCTCTTAGTTAAATGTTGAACACTTCCATTTTAAAGAGTGCATCTACAGAAGCAGCTTGATTCATTTTATTGTCATCATTACAGTACTTATGAGATTCAACTGTATGTTTATATGATTTGTTACTTGCCTATATTCTCATTTTGGCTATCCAAAACCACATAAAAATTGGTAACATCTTCGTCTAAATTTTTGTGACTAAACATATCATTGGGAAACACAGTAATTCTTTTTCTTCTAATATTAATGCTTCCCATGTGAACGGAACCATATCTCCAGATATATTTCAAGAGAGCCGTTATGTTCGGCGTTCTCGCAGGCACTCGGAAGGAGATATATTTCTGTAGATGTTCCGTCACCACAAAAACGGTTAGCCTCCAGCGCAGAAAATCCATACAACTCGAGTGTGGCAGCTAAAATACATACTTGTATGTTCTTTATTTAAAACAGCACTTCCGAGTATTTGTAATGTCTGTGATCGAACTATGTATTAAGTTATATATTATTATATCGACGTATGTTCACGAATTGCCTACAATTATGTTACAATGTTACGAATGTTGAGATAGGAATGAATGTAATCTTGTTGTATACACTAGATCTCCTACATGTTTTTTTTAAATCTTGTGCACCCAGTATAAAAATATCATTTATACAATTTAATGAAGCATTTTAAAAAAATATATAGCGATAGCGACGAAATTTAGAATAGAATAAAAATCGGCGTTCAACAGCACGCGGATTTCAGAACAGCGGAAAATCCGAAAAATGCAGCTTTCATTTAAATCCGCGGGAGAGATTAAAAAATCAGTAGTCCCAGAGGTGCTCTCGGTTATTTATCACCACCTGCCTGCTTCCTAGAGCGCTTTAGATGTATCTGACACATTTATTATAAATGGCGGCGAAGACCGCACGTGGGTAAAACTTTTAGTGCCGCGTAAGCGACAAGTTCATTCATAAACTACTTAGATAAGTTTATATGCGCAGATAGCACAGCACTCTTCAGCTTTCATTGGATGCATATTTTTAAAGTTTTTCTTACACTTAAAAAGGTGAATAGTGTAATGTGAGGTAATAAAATGATTCTATAATTTAGCAATTAATTAACAGTTTCTTTTTTAGTTGTAACGTTCTTTTTATAAACCAAAAAAATTGACAATTATTCATTAGTATTTATATTTACATAGCTCTAGCTAGAGTTAATTGAAATAAATGTGATGCCTTGTTGTTCGAGTGTTTGCAAGAACAACTGCTGGTCGAGAGGTCCTGGATTCTCGGTCCTAGGTCCTAGTCCTGAATTAAAATTTCTAGGCTCACCTTCTATTCCACAGTGGTACGTAGACGTAATTAGTTAAACGTAGGAGTATAGTACACCCTTCGACCTACCTCTTCGGGGATTACAGGCGTGATGTTACAATGTTACCTGGAGTTAGTATAGATTTAGCTATAATGTCCCCGTGTAGAGACGCGCTAGTCGTTCCTGTAGAGTGGCCACGAGCCCGACGGTATGTGTCTGACACTTTTATTATATACGACAACGGACCACATTGTTCCGAAACTTTCTGTACGAGCTTTTAACTCTATATCTACTATGGAGTTAAAATACTGAGAATGTTTTATGTAGTTTATCTTAGGTATGTGAAAAATACGTGTTTGAATATTGAAGCAATATATTATCGTAATGGCAATAATTTGAATATCAGCAGATTTTAATACTGCTTTTATGCAATCAGTGATGTTTGATTCTATTTACATTTTTAATTTACTTCGGAATTTTCTGAACAATCTTTATTTCCAAATTTTTTGATTTATTTTAAGATTTTTTATGTGAAATTTGTAAAAGTACATATTTAAAACCGTGTACATATTTATATGTACATACATATGTGTGCATCTTGAGCTACGAGGTATATCATTATACATAAACGTAACGAAGACTGTCCACTAAAACTGCAATAAAAATATTTTATCTCAATTCAAAGAGAATTATCTTGTTCTGTTTGAACAGTGCTTAAAGATGTGGTGTTTGTGGAACGCCATTATAATACCACAGGCGTTAAATAAAACAGTTACAATCCCAGCTTCCGAACAAATATTTGTCCCATACAAATATTTGGGCCCTCCTTAATTTCCAAACGGAGTTTATCTTCACAACAATGTCGTAGTTTACCCGGTAGACAGATAGAGTGAATAGATAGTTGGTTTCACGAATCTCCTCTGTATTTCTACCTACACGTAGAGAAACATTGGAGTAATATTACTTTAGTTTTCGGATGCAACTTTCTTCACAGTAACAATGGCGTGTTGTTTCGGAACATCTTCATCACATCACTAGTAGCCATCGAATAAACTTCAAAGCATTGCAAATGAAAATTCTAAATACGAAAATTTATTTCAAAACTATTTTATCTTCAAGTAGGTACCTAACCCGGTTACATCAAACTCTTAAGTAGCTAGCTTCTCATAAAAGATGGGAAAAGCACAATTTCGTCCTTTATCATGGTTCGAACAACGTCAGATGTCATGATTTCTTGCAATACGATTATGATGAAATGGATTTTTATTGATTGATTAGTGGGTAATAACCCTGTTCTCTGAGCATAGATTTTAAATTCAATTTCCAGCGTAAACTAATGCGTATTAGTCAGATATGCACTGATATTTCTGCGTTACCTCAAAATATAACTATTGTTACAAATTTTTTTAGTATTTCTTGTCTATATTCTGTGTAAAGTATTAGTTCTGTGGCATGGTGTAAAAAATATCTGTTTAAGTATATAAATGCAATTTATCAATCCTCTGGTTACCATAACACAAACTGTCTTGATGCTTCTTAGTTTTGAATGAGATGGCCGTGTGTGGAAATGTCCCAATTTGTTATTATTATTATTATTATTAAGTTACTCTCAAAACGGTTCAAGTTCAGGCTATCCTGCGTCAAAAACTCGTCCAACCTCAACGAGTCGGGTACGGTGTGACCCGGCAAACATCTCGGCGAGGTGACCGCTAAATATTTGACCTCCATGTTGACCTCGCACCTCCTGTTGACGGAGCGGATATAACAGGGCTTATGTGTTGCGGGCTGTTGACTGAGGAGCTGTAAGTAGGTACATAGATCGGGTTCTGTGTATGCTCCATAGGTCTGGCCGATTGGTTATAGAACTGTTTGATTTGTTGATCAAATAGGGGTGAACAAATTTTGTTATTGTATTATTACATTGTTGTATTACATCGTCACGCTGGGTCGCTTAGGGATAGGCACAGATCACCGAGTACCAAATTTGTTACATTCGTCATCGTCTTCATACACTCGTAAGCTTAAAATGATGTTATATTATCTAGCTTTTTCTTATTAAGCAATATGGGTTGACTGGTAAAATATGTATGTCTTTCAATCTCCCTTCTGTTAATAGTATTAACTCTTGAATAAATATATGAATAAATAAATCCGAAACCGATGTCTGAGTATAGAAAAGATATACCTGAAAGCAGCACGTCAGATTTCTGAAGAAAGGGATAATTAGCACTCGGTGTTCTTAGCTTTCCCTTTAAGGTAGCGCTGATGTAACAATAATAAATAATTGCGAAGATGCTACCCAAAAAATAATGAAGCATCGCTGTATCGTTAGCGATAATTAAACGAATTAATGAGAGGTTGACTCCATTATGATCAACGGTCGCGTTTCATTGGACGGGATCGGCTCTTTCCGACGGCTGATTAAAAATTATTGACAAACAATTACTACTATTTACAGTTGAACGATTATTACAATCGATGTTTTCATATCCTTTGTGCCAATATTTATCCAGAATAATCTATGGTTTTTGAACCAGCACCATCGTCTGCTTTCATTTGGCCGCGGGCTCAAAAATTTAAATTTCCCGCTCATGAGAAGAACCACGTGAGTTGTTTTTTTTTTTGTAGCGGGATATTAGTGATAACTTATTCAGTGGCATTGTTTGGTTTATTTATTATGACTTTATTTATATGTTGTCATATCTTCATCTTTGAGAGCCAATTAATATATGTACATGGTGATGAAATAGTTAAGTGGTTTTACGTTACGGCTCAAAATTTGCTGCAAGTAGTTTTTTTGTTCATATAAGCCGCCAGACCACATGGAACAAAAAAAAATTGTACGCACAAAAAAATGTGAAATTTAATCGAGTAACTAGACGTTGTACGTGTTACATATATTCCGTTCTATATTTCTTCGCAAATTAAATTGGACCCCCACCACTTTAAGTCGACTCATTCGACTACAGAATTGCCCCCATCGCGCGCCCCCAATTGAACAACGTACGCATGTCGTGAATGACAATGAGAATTTAAAAAAAAAAGCCTGAATATTTCCTGCTAGGAAGTTATCTTTTCTCGTAGGATATTTGATAAAAAGGTATTCGACCTCGATATTAAAAGCTTGGCATGAAGGGACCTTCGAAACTTAAAAACTTGTAGATCGAGCGTGGCAAATGTTCGAATTAACTTTGTCGTTCAAAATATATAAAGAGCATAAGATATTTATATCTCTTGTAGAAGATACAATAATTAGTAGAGAGAGGAGATAAAAATAGCATTTGATGAAAAGAACGAAGAAGAAAAGAATATCACCAATTCACTTGGTCACGAAAAATGCCTAAAATAAATGACAGAATAATTAACGATGAAAATAGTAATTACTACTCACTTCCACTTAAATATGAGTTATTCCAAATAATATTAATATTGCAAATACTTTATCCAATTAACATACATACATGTGGGTACACTAATTGGATCAAGGTACGACAAAATTACGTATCCACTTTGTTACTAGGATTAATTAGCTATAGGATATGTAAATTTTAATTAAAGTTGGTACTGTATTGTTACATATATTCCTACTATCATCATTATCGTCATCATCATCAGCCTATTGCGGTCTACTGGTGCACATGTGCCTCTCCTCCAGGGTTAAGCCCATAATCCCCATGCTGGGCCTGTGGGTTGGGGACCGCAGACCACAGCTTCTCAATTATCGCTATTATCTACAATAATAGTATTGCATCGACTGCCTCGTTGGTCCTGTTGGTTGCAAGTGCGACTGCCGAACGGGAGGTCCTGGGTTCGATTCCCAGGTCGAGCACTACTAAAAATTTTCTA
>DWDW01000987.1:0-12655 GCA_018245635.1 Mimoniades versicolor eupheme
GTTACATTTCCAGACTCTGAGCCACAACTAGAGACTCTAAATTAAAAAAATCCAATAGTGCCCTACCCAGGATTTGAACGCAGGGCTTCTCGACCGGCATGCAAAACGACCAATGAGGCAGTAAAATTTTCAGGAGTACGTACTACGTATTACGAGAAGTGTAATCTGTAATTATAGAAGTATTTCAAACTCGGAACTCTGCCTGTCACGTAAATCACCTGGCAGGATGATATAAGAATAATAATTTGGTCTCCTTCCTGCACCCACGTAACTAGACTTCCTAAGGCTGAATAATCGGTTTTCGTGTTAAACGGCTCAATTCCGCTCGAGCGCCGGAGCCTGCATCACGTAGGTGTAACTTTATATCGCAAATGTGAATCGACATTCGATCCGGCTGCATCGAGATGCAGTCACGTTTGACACTGTTTCACTATGCGTCAAGTATTAAATATTCGTCCTTGCGTTATGTATACATTATATATGTATCCAAAAGATATTTCTGGAGTACTTACATCGACTTAAAAATAAAATATATAAAATATTCCGCGCAAGTAACTTTAGGACGTCGGCGTCGTTTGAAAAAAGCCGCCTTTTAGCAACATAACAGGGAGATGACGCTCGCGACCCGAACACGTCTCGAAGCGCGGTTCCTCGGATTTATACCACGGTGCGGGTTCGCTAAGCGGCTTAGTCCACAATTAGGAGGGATCGCTCAGGCTTTTCACACCTCTGTATTTGAGTGCAATTTAGCGTTCACGCCTCGTGTGTGCCTACCCCCAGCTTCGCGCCTGGCCGCTACATATCACCGGTCCATTATATAAACGATGAATGCCTTATGTATTCGAGTGTTGCCAGTCGTAAATCTTAAATTTCCTGTTTATTGAGTTTCGTAAATGCTACAAGTTTCAAATTGTTTATTGTAATTCAATAGATGTGCGATGTTTTTTAAGATTTTAGTGGTAGCGCAATTATGAGTCTTAACGGCATGTATGTGTAAAAATATTAATTAATTCTTAGCTAGCTTAGTTAATTATAATGTAAAAGGAACGCATGAGATTTCATATATTTTGTAGGATAAACTATTAAAATAATAAATATTTATGAATCTTTCGATATAATATATTATGTACCTCCCATGATTGTCTAAAATGTTAATATAAAGGAACGTATACACGTGCAGTTCTAAAAGCAAGAGGGTAATGTAAAGATACGTGTACACGCGCGGCGATTGATCTTGTGCAAGTCATCAATCAATTGTAATCACAAGTGGTCGGTCTGCGTGACTCGGTCTCGGGAATAGGCAGCGTCGCGCAGCGTCGCGCTCAGTACGCCGCCATTGTTCGATCACTGAGTGAAAGTCGACGTTACGAGCCTTTCGCGTGTTACGAAGTCTATCTACTATCGAGGACGACAATATTTTCTACGTCTTCATTGAACACTAATTAATGAACTCAATCGATCTTACGTAACCCATGCCCATTCTCATCTCGATGCTAATCGAATAATGCTATATTTGTAAGATCATGATCGATCGTCAGTCTCATCGAGTTAATGATGTACCATTTTTTCTCTTCGTGTAATGCGCACTAAAGAGCTTTCTTATTTCACATTAATAATATCACTTAGTGTATTTGAATTGCATTATTACGCGAGACAATACGCCGCAAAAAACGCATTACGAGACGCTCCGGTAGGTAACCGGCGCATTGTTGAACACATTGAAACACTGTGCACGTCATAAAATAATGTCTCCATTATTATCGGAGCTGATTGCAAACACGCATTCGACGCTGGAGTTAATCAAAATTGCATTACTCATACGCTACGTTCGGTCACGGATTCGGACGCTGCGCCGCGACGAGATGGAAAAAAAACTCGCGCTCGATGGCATACCGCGCCACGGACCTTACTTATGATTGATGAGACACTTTAAGGCGACGATATATTTATGTGGCATCGTCGACGTTGAATCCACAAATCAACGTTTTCACTGCGCAGGACACGTGCATGAGCAGTCAGTGTGGTGTAGGGGTATTATGAATGTTTACAGTTAGAATTATGCTCACATATCCAATGGCGTTGTGAGGCGTAGGCGGCGTGGCCGCGCCGCTTGTCGGCTAACGAGATATGTAAACATGGCACTGGCCACTGCTGACCGCGGTATATACTCGACGCGCGGATCAAAACTAAACAAGCCGAGTAGCTAGACATTCCTTTCCACCATTGAATTTCTAGGTGTCAGCTTCGATGTTTTGAGAGCATAGTATATGTTTGTATATGTCGAGATGTTATATACAACGCTTCTGTAATTCAAGCAAAGGTGCAACGTACATTGAACTTATTTGTGTAAATAAAACATATTGGATATTAACAGATGTAGAATGTTGTACGCGCTATGCGGGGCAGGCAGAAGAATACAAACGACAAACACGCGAAACAACTCTCTTCTTACAGACCTAGTCTGCCAACAAGCCCTTAACTTTTGTAATTTTGAAAGAGTGACGTGATTGTGCTAATTTTATTACTTCTCTGCATCCTTCATATAGGCACGCCGGTTTCAAAATATTATCAAATTGAAAGGTAAAACTAAAATTGAAGAAAATTGAAAAAGTTAGATAAGTATATTCCGTTTTAATTTACATAACGATCAATGAATGAAATATTAGCGAATGTCGTCACAAAATATTTGAAATGGTTGGTCCGGGACGTGCTCGTACGATATTAAAAATGATAGTCGTACTAAAAACAAACAGCCGTGTTTGTATAGGCACGACCATTTATTTTCACTGCGGGACAAAAGCCAGTTTGCGGCCCATTGTGTGGAGGTTTAGTGGTTTCTAAACATGATCGCGTGCGTGCCGCTCGACGATACGCGGTAATGATTCAGCGATCGATCTCGAGTAACCACAACTATACCATTCCTTATCAATAATTTTGAACATTCTTCTGGACTGATCGTTTTTTTTTGTTTGCATAAATTGTGATTTTTACACTAATTGTCTATGTAATGTCTGTTAGGATAGATTTGCGATTACTGTCTGCTTATTCAGTAAGAGACCGGGCGTGTAGATATAATGACAATGTTCTATGTACCTTATGCCACTTGAACACATGTATCGAAAACGAAATAAATGTTTTTAAGTTACATATTTATTCCAAGTCATTACTCCCAATGGTGCACGATTACCGAGCACTCATTGCAATGTCTACTGCGTCCTCTGTCATTGTTATATTTAAAATGACTTCAGTAATTTGCATAGCCGTATTGTGTTTTTTTTACCTTGCTTTTATGTAAGCGATCTGAGAATTCTTATTTCGCAGGATTAAATACATGCTTATTTTAATATGTATATTATTGTTACTGACGCATTACTTCAGTGCATGGGCGATGGGCTCATTGGTGGACGCACAAAAAAATCTAAATGTTTTTTAAAGTCACTGCTTGAGTTATGAATTGTGACACCTTCGCTAAATTAAGATGCTAGTTTAATTGAATGTAAGTGTAACACAATGCTTAATTAAAGTAATTAATGTAGAAAAAACACATTACTAACGTAAAACCAGAGGTATTGGGCGCTTGACGCTCCCTGCCTACTCCACACAGAACCTGGCGTGATGATAGGATATTAATAATAATTATTTATTGAAGTTGTGAAATATGATAGTTACTCTTTGCAGAACATTAAACAAAGATGGTTTAATATTTCAACTAAATATAAAACCAGTCTCAAAAACGATCCGACCACCTTCATCTTTCATAATTTGAGATCATAAAACATTATTAACAAACAACATTAAAAGCGTTGTTAAATATTAAATTCGTAGAAATTTCTCCAATTTTTAATTTAAATAAATAATGGCTGGACGGAAACAAGGATATATTCCTGTTTCGGCACAGATTATTGTTATTTAGGATTTTGCCAAAAATGTAGTAATAAAAACGATCCAATGACGAAAAGTCGAGAACAGGTTTTGAATAACGCTTAAAATAATATTGAAATGTGCTCTGAAGAAACCGACGACTTTTATCGTTTTATTTTCCATCAAAATGATTTTTACACAAACCATTATATGAATATATTGGAACCCATTAATTTTGTACATAAATTATCTTCGTCCACAAGTGCTGCGTCTGGCCTTAATAAGACATTGTTAAAGTTGCAATAAAAGGTCTGAGGGAGTCTTTTGGTCACTTCTCAGTTGACCTTTTGTGGTGAACCAGTTGTCATCTCGCCTGATTTAGGGCCTCCGGCAAATGCGACACTAATTGGCCCCCGAGTTCTCGTTCCTTATTACAACGTGCATTAGAAAAAATGTCCTTAAGTATGACATTTATCTTTGCCAGCGGAATTGTTTCTCGTAATAATAAGTGTAGCATATTTATTATCATTGTAACGCTATAATGACTTGCTTGAATAATATTCAAATTGTTTTGACTTTGGTCGGCGGTGCGCACCGTTCCTCTCTACCTGTCCATTATAACACATTTAAATAGAAACCATTTTGAAGATTTTTTTATCTCTCATAGAATTTCATAATGGATCATTTGCATAAAATAAAGGATTTTTAAATGCTATTCGAATAGAAATAGATAATTTCAACGTAGCTATAATAATACTTACATTAAATATTTAATCGTTCGTTTTTATGAATAGTCCAGTTTTAGTAATGTCAATTAGAATGTGTTTTATGATCATTCCGCAGAACCAGGTGGCTGGTTGTAATACATTACGTTCTCCAACAGCGATTCCATTGTCTTACTATTGTATTGCTCTGAATAATCGATATTTCCCTTTCTAATATCCTTCTATTTATAGTTTAGTTATTTGATCTGTAGATTCGGTCTAGCGCAGCGCCGATTCGCTGTGGGCGTAGTGCTGCAGAAGTAAATTTAATGAGGTTTGTAAATCATTATAAAGTAATAGGCAAGCCGGCGCGTGCCACAAGGTCGGTCAACTGAAGGAGTAGGATCCTCAGATGTGCCTCTCTCTCGCACTCACAGCTCTAGCCGCTCTACAAGGAGTGTCGGACGCTGTTTAATGGAACTGGTTCGTTTAGCAATCTCGGAGCACGTCATTGCATCGCGCCGTCTTACCCGATACCGACTTATCGTCGCACGTGCTCTGTAAGGCATCGCATTCGACACCCGACACCGCTATAATAAAATTCAAATCGACTGAAAAAAATCCGCCAGCACTTCGCCACCATGTACAGTTAACGCACGGACATTTAAATATGCAATTTGGAGTGTCGTTAATTGAAACTCGATTCGGAATCGATCGATTTGAACGTACTTTTTTTTGCGTACAACTTACGCAAATGCGTCACTAATCGCACACCTATGTATATGTTAATTAGTGCGCTGTTCTATATAAAGACTTGTAATTTTATTGGCGAAACGCAAAAAGTCCAAGTGTGGGCACAAAGGCACACATGTTAAGCGGGATCGCACCGGCAATAGCCGGGGGCGAGCTGTCCAGGACTGAGGTCCACCGTTAAATAATAACGAGCATGTACCGGCTTGGTTCCACTCAGCTATAAATTGTTCGCAGCCGCCGGCCACGCGGCACGCAATCTCAATGCGGAAAATATAGAGGAGCTATGTTATACCTAGAGCGGGTTTGTCAGCCGCCGGCCACTCGCCTGCCATTGTTGCTCTTGCGCCGCATTCGCGTACGAGCCAGGCCTTTGTGATCATTCGATTAATATCACCGCTTTAACGTCCTTAGCTGTACTGTCTGGTCGGCCGCAGTTGCGCTCCGAATTCGATTTCACCTGATAAATTTAATTTGTAGCCATTGCAGACATTTTCCTAGCAAATTACTTCTTCATTGAAATCTGAAATCAAGTCGGAATTCGAATATATAAAGTCCGCCAACATACACTTAGCCTGGCAGGATATGGCCTTAACCCTTCTTATTCTGAGAAGACCCGTGTTCTACAATGGATCGTTAAAGGGTTGATGATGATGATGATGTTAAGTATAACGTTTTACCAATTCATCGCGATGTGAGTTGATTGTGAAGTGATTAAGCTTTTCTCGCGACAGTACTACGTGGCTCTGTCCGCGGTGGAGCATGAGTCTAAATTTCATTACAATACGAGCTCACTTTTTACACGGCGATCGGCTGTTTTTGTGGACGTAAAAAAGCCCGGAGGTATGTAGTGGCTAATGAAGCCCGGTACCAGCGGCCCCGGCGGTCGCGCATTCCTCGCCTTTGTCGCCCGCGCGCGGCTTGCGCCGGATTAGAGCGACTTATTGGCTTTGAAAACTAGCCACAGCTAATGTTACCAATTGGACTCTTCTTATATAGGACACTCCTAGACCAACTTCCGATTCCAACAAGTATTTTGGGATTAACAAATTGATAACAATTTCTGAACGCAATAGATATTTTTAGGTAATACCTTTATGACGTTTACTAATTTTATCGTTACGACCTCGCCACGATCGTCATTAAATTCACTATAATAATATTCTTTGTCACATTGTAATTCTTTGTCACGTTGTAATTCTTTCGTGTCAAGGTATTTTTACATTCCACTTGAAGAAAACGGATGTGCTTACAATATAGTATGACTAATTAACGTTCTACTTGCGATTGGTCACAGACGTATGCTATTGGTAGCCTTCAAGTACAAATAGGGAGAGACTGTGATGGAGATCAGGTTTTTGACAGCTTTCCACGCCCTCATTATTATTAAATTACAAGAGCGCAAGGGCTCGGTCACAATTCTGACAAAGAATGTTATCGAGTGTCTACCCGAGCGTCACAATAATGATCTTTATCCTTAAAATTCCATAGACGAGTAATTCTTTTCTTCCTCCATGTGTCCATCTATCAGCTTTTGGAAATTCAGCACTGAGCATAGACATAGATCTCTGCAATCGTCTCCGTTCCCACCGATCTTGGGACTTTAGTAACCAGATCTTCTACCTAATTTTTCGTATTTCCAATCCTGCACGGAGTCATAAAAAGCTGGCAACTCATCACGCCACAGTTTTTGCTCCAGCGCGACTCAGAGCTCCGGTGAATTATTGTCGCCTGTCGGAAGCAATGGTACTCGATTAGACAGCTTGAAATTTAATTAGCTACCAACTGAGCGACAGATTATCGTCTGTCATCTTGTTTTACATATACAAGTTTTTTAATAACCATAAATAAATACGGGTAAACAGAAACCGATATAATCCTATTAAACTATTTTCGAACCCGATTCATATTAGTATAATTAATGACATATTCAGCCATCCAGAAGATATTAATGAGAAATCACGCCTATAAGAGATAAATGAGAAAACATCACGCCTGTAATCCCCGAAGAGGTAGGCAGAGGAATGTAGAACACTCCCACGTACCCCCAGTTCCTTTTTACGTCCCACTATCGAATAGGTGGTGAGCCTATTGCCATAGACGGGGTACATATTCAGACTCCGAGCTACTACTATGTAGAAAATCCAAATTAGGAAATTTAGTAGTGCACGACCCGGGAATCGAACCCATTTGAATATTAATGAGTTTAGTTACTATTAAACTTTGAAAACTTATTTCCATAGTCATAGAAATTTAAATCTGTCCTCTATTTTATGGTATCACTGCAGGTATTATTAACATTGGGCATAAAGATGTAAGCGAAATTGGCTCTTTGGTCCAACGGTTAGTGAATTCGACTGCTGAATAGGGGGTCATGGGTTCGATTTCCACCCATGATAATAGATCTGCACTAGAATTTGTGCTGTGTGAGTCTAAAAGAACATAACTGAAAATGTAAGTATAACATACCAACTTCTATGTTATGTATTCATAGTTTGTCCACTCCATGCGTGGAAATGTACCAAAATATTAATTAAAAAATTCTAAGAAGCTGTAAGGAGCGAAATTTTAATTAAACTAGCCAAAGACACGTCTGAAAAGTGTGTGTGACTCAAGCGATTATCAAAACCAACTGTGAATTTAATGATACGTTTACAAATTTGTTATTGAGCAGTGCGACTGGATACAAGCCGGGACGCGGCACAAGCGAGATGGCCAATGGCGATAGCGCGATGATGTAGCGATAGACGGAATGGTCGCAGTAAACGGAGCCGTAGATCAGATAAGCTCTTTCTTATAATCTTCACTTGTTAATGCGAACCGTTTTTTATTTTAATGGCTTTTTGTCAACTTGTAACTGAACTATTTCACTCGTTTAGCATATTTAAAGACTCCACTCGTGTGTCAGTATTACTGGCATAGTTCGTTATTTCGTTTTAAGCAGTTCGTTGATGTCTTTTGAATGGAAAGTAATGTATTTATTGTTTTATTCATTTGTATGTTGCAATCAATTAGAAATATTTAAAATCGTTGTTTTGAAACCGGTTAATCGATACGAATGAATTATTGATATTTTTATATTTAATTTGGCTACGAATTCTACTGTAATTAATGCGTCTAATGAGAATTTTAAAGTGAATTAGAATATTCATTACTAATGTTTATCGGTCTGGTATAATGTCTCTGGGTGTGATGTTATGTTTTATGAGTTCGGCCAGTATGTTTTTTGTTATATTCATCATTATATTCAATCCCATTACTGAGCAAGTGTCTCGTGTCAGAATGAGCAGGATCAAGGCTTTATTATTGTAATATTATTCTGGTTATTATTAATATGTCGTCATGCGAGGTTTCTTATGGGGTTGGCAGAAAGCAACGATTAACATATAGGTCTATTCATATTGGAACGCCGGTTTTGGAGACTATTGATCCCCATCAGTCAGTATATGATTTGGTCAACCAAGATATTCCATATATTTTAATCAGGACATTTCTGCCAAAACCAAATACACGAAACAATTTAGTTCGGTCAGTAAAATTAGTATGCGTGCATAATATCGTCAACAACTAGAAAGACTGTCGAAATACTCATATATAGGGCAATGAAAATGTAAGTGAGCATTTTAATATTCACATCGCTAACCGCACTATTCTTTCTCACGCGTTTTGCGTATTCCGTACGTGTTTGCGCGTGAGAACGACCAATGCGGGCTCTTGGCGGACATGCCGAGCGACCTTTATCTAATATTATTATCCATTGCGTTACGCAAACAGATGCCAATGTATGCACTGTAAAATTAAACAGCGTTGTATGTAATGCTTGATTTTATGATCGTAATAAAACGAAGTACCAATGGATTAATAGATGGCGAATTTACCTATTGACGTACAGCTCTGTCCGTGGTGCATTGCGTTCTGTAAATATTGGGATTGATAACTCGACGAGCATTGTATATGATTCATGGTTGGACAGACGTAACGAAACAAATGATTAATTATTTCATCTATACATCGTTGCGCGGATGTTAATATAGTTTCGGCATAACTAGAGTGTTTTTTTTAAACGTAATAAAATATTAATATTATAACATCTCGTCAGTGCCCCTGTAGGGTAGGTAGAGAGCACCAAGTCAAGAATCTGAATTATTACAAATCTTACACGTGTCTTCCTTCCACATGCAACAATGTCCTTTTATATGTATTGCATAAACATAGGAAATGATGAATTGATAGCACTAAAAACCGATATGATAAAGTAAACATTTATATAAAATAATGCTTTGCTTGAATTTCAATCATGGCTTACTAGGATGTTGTTACACTTGCTTAATGTAATTATTTCAAGGAAACATTTTGCGTAACGACAGAAACATGTTATTAGTGTTTATGAATATCGTAATAGTATACATTTTGTTCTCAATGGCACTAGTTTCTGAAATAAATGGATTTGAACGACGCGTACCGACCGACCGGCTTATTGAAAGTTGTTTTATGCAAGGTGAACTTTATATTAAATTTGTAAAAATATAAGTATTACAGTTTATAGAATGACATCAGGCTTGTAGTCCCCGAAGAGGTAGGCAGAGGAGTGTAGTACACTGCCACGTTTCACCAGTTACGTTTACTTTCCATTATGAAATAGATGGTGAGCTTATTGCCCTACACCGGCATATTTCCAGACTCCGAGCCACTACTAGAAAAATTAAATTAGAAAAATTTACTAGTGCCTGACTCGGGATTTGAACCCGATCGGCAATCGCACTTGCAACCAGCACGACCAACATGGCAGTCAATCTAGTCTGTTTACATTACAGAGTGTTTAGAGTTTATAGAGTATCTAGAGTTAGCAGTGTCTAGAGTTCGTACAGCGTTTCGAGTATATCGAGTTACTAGAGTGTAGCGAGTTGTACGGATAATATTTATATATTACACGCGCACGTATTTGATAGTAACGCAACTGCATTGACGTGAACAAACATGTCAAATATCCAGCGTGTGACAATAGTGACATGTTGATATTAGCGCGCGATCGTGAACAAGTGCGGAGATAGGACGTGTGAGCTGCCCTTATCTGATACAACTGCACACATCCCGCGATAGACACAACATGACCTATTTGAGTTACCGTTTCCACGACTTCAGATCATATCGTTGCGTCGTTTTTTCATTTGTGTGTGTAAAATATTCTCAACAAACGCAACTGAAACCAGTCCTTGGCACGTCAAGAAATCATGTATTCTAGAGAAATAAATACATATGATCCACGTGAACAAAATATATTTACATGTGAACTTCAAATAATCGGATAGTGCGATATGAATATATTGCAAATCATTTATCGGGAATTGACGACCCCGGGATAGTAATGATTGGAATATCAGTGTTGATTCCCACGGCTGGACTGGCGTGAGAGCACGTGATCGCATGTCGATAGTCCTATCAGAGTGATTCGTCCTTATCATTCCACTTTCCCATGCCAATCACACGATCTTTATTCTCACTTTGCATGCCTAACAAAAATATTTACACCAAACTTATGACATATATTTTATTATGTCCATAGTCAATTCATTTGAATATATTTATGTGTATATTGTATGTATATGCTTTTACCTTATTATACCTTTAATATATCTTTTAGTTAATATTTTCTTTACAGATGTAAAAAGACATATGTATTTTATTAAAAATTCTCCTGAAAACAATGAACGTTTACGAAAGTACTTAAGTGCATATTTAAGTACGAGCATGTAATTTACGGCAATCATAAACTCGGTAGCCGCTTCATATACTTTTATATGAACCGTTGAATTCTTGTAAAAGACTATGTAATCATCAAAGTATGTGTGTGTCGTGTCGTCGCTGCCCACCCTAATTGCACGCCTGTAAAATTACCGGGAGCGGTGCACCACTCACCTTTCTGTTGATCTTTACTTTTACATTTTTTTTCCTTTTATACGAGACTGAGTGTTTATTAAAATACATTAAAGGCACTAAATGTTTGCTTAAGGAACGCGAAACATGTTAATGTTTGCTATTTCCACCAAGAAATACTTTGTAATACAATCAGGTATGTAGCTGTTTCACTCGAATCCGGGTAACCCCATTCGCTCTGTATATCCCACAATTATAAACAGAAGAAATCATATTTCAATACATGCTACTACAAGTAACTAAATAGGAATAGAATCTTAAGCATATTACATTACATAGATATTGTTATTGTATCATAAGTGCAACTGACTGGTTGGTCCCGCGCGGTCGGTGAAGTGGTTGCAAGTGCGACTACTTTTCGAGTGGACCTGGGTACAATTTCCAGATCAGGTACTATTGAATACTCGGAGTTTGGATTTGTGCTCGGTGTATGGCAATAGGTTCATGGTCTAGTTCATGACGGGATGCAGAATCTAAATGGTAGATTGTGGGTGTGCACTACGCTCTTCTACCGACCTCTTCGGGGATTACAGGCGTGATGTTAGGTTTTCTCGTAGTGTCATCATGCCGGGTCTCTTACGGGGTAGGTATTCTAACTACCTCTATACTTGCAGACCAGATGTGCTTCTACCACACTTATCACCATTTGTATATACATACTCGTATGTACGCCGACTATAAAGTGTACCGTTTTTTTCAACAAGTAATAAACTAATCTAAATAATGTTCTTTCTCAAACAAGTGAAGCCAAAAAAAATTCCAGTTGGACCGATTTCAATAAATGTTTACACCATCCTTCTGACTACACTACAATATTTACACTAACTACAGTTCAATATATGTACGTGTGACTGACTATTGTTTTTTACATTTCTATCGACGAGAATGGAACTTTAGGTTGAACGCTAAATAATATTGCCTCTTGTTCCGCAAAGATGGCAGGGCAGGTCCCGTGTTAATGAAACACCCGTCCGAGTCATTGCAAAATGACTAAGTTAATTATATACAATAGATTTCCGCCAAATAACACCTGACACAATTAAATGTGTTTATATTCGTATGTTCGATGTGCTCACTGCTACATATGGAAGTACCTATGTAGTAGTCATTTATTAGAATTAATGGATTTAATGAATACAGACCAATGGACACCAATTCTCAATAATTTCGGCAAAATAGATAGTTGCTGATTCGGATCTCTGAAGTGTCGGAAACTGACGAGCGGGCGTAGAGGTTGATGAATGTAAAAGATAATTCGACACGCAGCGCTCTCTGTCTACTGCGCACAGGACCTGGCGTGGTAATCTTATATCAGATTTATTGTAATTAACTGCCTCGTTGGTCGTGTTTGTTGCAAGTGCGACTGCCTATCGGGAGGTCCCGGGTTCGATTCCCGGGTCGAACAC
>DWDW01000988.1:0-12649 GCA_018245635.1 Mimoniades versicolor eupheme
TATTCCGTTAGTTCTTACCCCGTGTGGACCGGATCCAAGTGATATTATACAATACTGGCCCTGCAGCTTCGTTTACGCTTATGAGCAGCGATATTGTTCTAATACAGAATATTACCTAGTATTCGATGTAGATACTTTTGTGATGGGTAATTTTGGTACAGGTTAATGGCAGCACCAGTGACTATTCCAGTGTTGCTAGCATCTGATAGTGATTAGTAAGCACTGGATGAAAATACGAGTCCGTGTACGTTTCTGTATGATTGCGAAGTAAATTACCTTCCCCGACCCCGTGCCGGGATACAGGGTGTTGTAAGAGGTGACTGAACACAGCACTGGCAGATCAGGGTATGACAAGGTCTGCCTAGGTACAGCTATATGAGCTGGTCGTCTATGGGCACAACGAAGGCGGTGGGAAAAGGTGTGCTCTGCAACTCCCAAGCCGCCTGCCCAGCATAGGAATTATGAACGAAACCCCTCGAGTGAAGCCTATGGACAGCAGTGGACTGCACTAGGCTGATGATGATGATGATGAAGATGATAAAAAAACAAGATCTTATGTATTTGGTATATCAAACTTAATAGTACTTATATTAATTGTTTTCAAAGACATACAATTATTTTATTCACCTGTAATTTTGAAACAATGACACATCATCTGTACAGTTTTCTCGGCAAGTTTGTAAACCTAGAATTTTACATCGCTCGTATGAATTTTTCTAAATTCGATTCAACCAGTACAATTTCCAACACTAACACGGCGACATTTCAAATATTATAATTTCTAAATTCAATTAAAATAAAATTATAATCTGTAAAAAGCGCTATAGATTTTTTTTACAAAGTTAAATAGAGTATAAAACAATTTAACGTAACATAACGCCTGGAATCACCGAAGTGGTAAGCAGAGGAGTGTAGAACACTGTCAAAATTCAATAATGTATTAATTAGATTTACATGTGTCGCTATCTCTTAAACTCAGAGGTACACTGAAACGTAAACGATACTTAAACGTAACGGAAACTTTAGTTACACTGAGACGTAAAGGCCCTTGAATTAGCTGGACGTCGCGCGTCGGTCGGTGTGGAAGCGGCGTTTATATAGGTACCTACATAAGTTGTGTAGAATGCCTATTTATAGCTGGAGAGTTTCCGGTGTTCCAATGCCTCTTAATAGTACGTAATTTACGATCTAGCCACCTGTTTTTGTACAACCAGCTGGTCGCGGACCGTTGTGCCAATACCACGAACAATGAAAAAAGATCACGATTCTATTTAACGCCATATTTATATGTATTTAGTTGTTTCATTTGATATTGAAGTGGGAAGTCTCTATGTACGTAGAAGCGTTTTGATAACAATAATCTTTCTGTAATTGTATATGAATTTGTTCACAGTATAATTGTCCTTGAAAATACCTACATATTTGGAAAAGAATACCACAAATACGAATCCCTATATTAAGATAGCTAACTGTCATTTTCAGTAGTAGATATCCCCTTAAACAAGTAGATTAAATAAGAAAAGTATTTGGATCTCATATCTTAATCTAATAACTAATATAAGGTTATTTTATCTATGCCAATTTACGTAAAAAGAGAACATTCGTACTTCTTCACGCTTTATTGGATATTACTTAAATGAAAGTCAATAACGTAACAACACGTCTGTAACCCCTAAAGATCTAGGCAGAGAAGTAGAGAATTGTAATACCTACACAGACGCGTTTAATCAGTTTCGTTTCCGTCCTAACATAAAATAGGTGGTAAGCATATTGTCATACGCTGGGCACATATACAGTTTCCAAGCCACTACGATACTTTTCAACAAGTTAGAAAAATCCAACGGTACCCGATCCGGGGATCGAACCCGGGACCTCTCGATCAGCTGTCGCGTTTGCAGCCACTTGACTAACGAGGCATTCATGAGTCATTAAATGACTATTATTACTCCCGGGTTATATACATTGAATGTACATAATATACTCGTACATACGTGTGAGTTCCCCAGCCGTACATTTAAAACTACAGTAGTGTAATAAACAAACGAGGTATTAGTATTTGAATGTCTGTTTTTGATCAAAAGAGTTTTACGATTCTAGTTGCAATTTAAACATTCTATTTTAATAAATTAAACTAGTTTTTTCACACTATCGAGGTCATCAGTTGTAACCACCACATCTCATGAATTTTTTTATTTACTTTTAAATAGAGCTAAAACGCAAACGGCTTTCCTATTCTTAGTAACTAAGTTGGGCTTATGTTTTTCTATGGTTTCAACCCATTCATTTCCAACAGCTGAATGCGAGTTATTATATTGTCCGATATTGTCGGTACACATTTAAATAAGGCGCGACCGGCGACCGAAGTTTAGATACCAACCAATACTAACAGCACTCGTACAAGCATAATATACAAACAGATCTAGCGTTACTAGCAGTCCCATTCCTTCAGTCTTTTCGAGGTCGGTTAAAGAAGTCTATGCACGGCAACGGTCATATTTGAAAGCGCGCAGTCCGTTTCATGGTAATGTTAAAAATATATATATAGGTATTTCGATTTTACTTTGTTTCGATATGGAAATAGAAAGTTGTCGTAATAAATTGTAACAATATCAACTACTCATAGACATGCAAGTCGCAAATGACATTACATTATCATGTATAACAAAGAAACTGCTAGCTACACGGATCACTGAGCCGTTATATACTGCAGTTATTTACATAACAAAGATGTGAAGAATCTTCGCATTGTTCTCGTTTAACACATAGCTGAATGGTTCTTATCCATATTATATTATGGTTTTAATAAATAGAAAATACAATCACACACATGATAAGCATAAAATAATAGAAATTGATAAGCGAAAATTTTGATTTTTGTTGTACTAGTATCCCCAAATTGGTACATAATTACTTTTTATTATTTATCATTTTGTTTTGTACGTATGTAGAACAGTGCATAGAAAATACGGAACACCTATACTCGACTATCGAATGTTTCAAACGCGTGTATAAAGACAATAATAGGCATTTTCTAGGCGAGCACACTACAACCTAAGCTGTATCTCGCTTTCCAATCAACTCAGACTCGCGTTTGACAGCGAGCCTACTGCTAAAAAATAGTGTAACTAAATTGGTCGGTTGGTGGATTAAAACATGTAATGTTAATGTAAACCACAAGTATGCCGATAATTGAAACAAACAATACGAATTATAAAAATTCCTTTTTTCTTATATTAACAAAATAGCATAAAGGTGTAATAGTCGACATATTTTAGACGGTCCATGCCTATAGACATTGTCTCTAGTTTCGACTATTAAAGTGTTACCAGAGATCCGTTAAAGATTTATCGTTACCAATTTAATGCAAGAAATATTCGTGTTGTTCGTGTCTTTGTGTTTTAGTACCTCTTCATTTATTAAAGGCAAATATATTTTTATACATTGTCACTGCAGATTGTAATCTAACTACCTACTTATATCATAGGACAGATTATAAAAGAATATTAAAATGTTAGCTCGCTTTACTACGAATTAAAACCTAGTTAAACCTTCAGGAACCTATTCCAGATACTTGTGATAAAACAATTCTTTATATTCGTACTGATTCTTTGTATTCGTTCCAATATTAGTAACACAATAAGTAACTAATATTTGGCTATTTTTTACTTTCACAGACGATTATATGCATTCTTGCAGTGCAACTAGTTGTTACGTATAAGCTAGGTTTATAGGTATAATTAACCTGTTTAAGGTTCGCATAAAATGTAGAGACGGAATCCAAATTCCTAGCTTTAAATTTAACATTATACCTACACAAATAAATCAGTTTCATGTTCATATTGTAAGTTTTAGTTCATTCAGAAATATAAACGACATTGCATAGCAATTAGCAATGTAACTCGTTAAAACTTAATAGTACCTAATTAAGTAGGTATAGTAAGTCAGCCAAGACCAGAAATAACGTCATAATTATAATCAATTGAAATATAACAAATCGTAACGCGAAAAATGTTATTTTTTAATTGTATCAGAAGTGATTGGAAACAAGTGTCATGCCGTATAGATATTACTTGGGCAAAAATGAGACTATTGTCACCAAGACGTCGCTCCGACGGGAAATACTTAATCACTTATCTGAACACACACGTACCTACACACACCTATCAACATTACTCATATTCATACAAATCCGGTTAGCCACTCATCGTCACAACTAGGTACTCTGTAGAAAGTTAGATGTCAACTATTCCTCGCAACTACTTCGCAGGGTCAAATTTCCTATACCGAAAATGTTTAAACTTATTTTAACGTTCCTGGAACGAAACAATGGACTTTAGAACAAAGCAAAGCAGGGCCGTGCCCTGCGCCGGCACAGGTAAGAAAGCTTATATTACAGCGGTTTTTACCCACCTTTAGTATACTGCGCCGACGCCACCGCCAGCGAACCGAGCAACAGCGCGGCAAGGAATCCTCCCTCTCCTCCGCGAAACATTTTTCTTGATTAAATTTATGAACTTGTTACAATTTCTATCACGTCACTACAGTAAAAACTTGTCACAAGCTTCAATCACGCACTCACCTAGTCTCGTACTAACACAAATCACGCACACTATCACAGAAATCAAACGCACATCCATTTGAAAAATGTTCGTTTATCCGATAAAGGTAACCGCTTCGCACGACTCGTGGGACGAAGCATGCAGGTAAAACGAGTGAGCCTTATTAAGTTTCAATAACTTATAACTACTTATTTAACACGGTTGCGAGTTAACTAGACACTATGAAGTCGATCGGACGCGGCAGTTCTGCACAAATTGTAATATGAAAACTTCACATATTTTCGTAACAGAGTTTCGAAGTTCGGAACGATACCGGGCGCGCACCACACAACCGCCCAACGCATCGTTCGCGGCAGACTGGCGTGAAGTGAGCGAACAATCAACAAGTCGCGACCGCGCGTGAGGCGGGCCGTTGCGCCCGGAGCATGCGCCATCCGCATCTATGTTCATACCTGAGTACTTGAACAAAAATGTTAGTTCTTTCTATGCATAAACTTTTAAACTAAATTAAACTCTAACTTCTTAAACTTCGCCTAATAAATAAACAAATGTTCGGTCAACTTTTAATATCGTATTGCAAATATCGTAATCAAATTTACATTATTATTACGTGTCCCTGCTTATGAATGTGTCATTCTTAGTTTTAGAATATCAATTACCTACTGTATTGTCTGGTACAAATTGCATTACTTAAGTTAACTTGAAAAACTATCGTGAAGAGCACAACTGGATAGGATCAAGGCTAGCACCTGCACATTTATGATTTAGTATTATGGACTCATTAGTAATAGTTTGTTAAATCTGTGAAAGAGTCCGATTTATTCTAAAATCATAAGATATTTATATTGACGTACATTTATTATTTATACGTTTTTCCTTCGTTATAACTCTGCGTCACATATTGTACTGTAGGTACGAGTTACGACTTACGACTTTTTAATATTATTAACTGGGGTTTGCCCTACTATCGGTTCGCGTCACTTTGTGGCCGGTGACAAACTTTTTTTGACGAAAGAACTAGATTCACGTTTCGAGATCCTTTACGTCCGATGTACCAGTATCTGCCTATTCACGTAAAATACACAATAAAACAATATAAAATGTTATATAATAACGTAAAAAATTGAAATAAAAAGTAGAAGTATTTACTACATACTACATCAGAAACTTATGAACTTATGCTTTCATAACGTCAATTATAAACGTTGACATTATTGCGTCACATTGACGTTAATGATTTGAGTCATATTGATTTGAGTCACAAATTTTTATGATGCTGTGTCAATGAAGTAGGTAAGTTAGTGTACTGAATATTATGTCTCCAATTTTCCATATAGCGTCATTGCTATGCATAGCGTCTTTGAGTTTAGTGCCGTTCGTTTTGTCGCGTCTTGCGGTGGCAATCGAGGATGATGAATGATGAATGGCACTATGGAGGGGCTACACCTTGAAGAGGAAGTATTGCAGAATATTTGACACAACTCTGTCTCTACAAAAAAAATATTCTGGACAAATTGCCCGTATAAAAGTTTGAATTAGTCAGAAACAATATACGAGTACATACATATTTCTATCCAGGATTACACGTAAAACGAAACAATTAAATTCAGAAGGTAACAATTTCTATACATATATATAAAAAAAAAATCAATAACATTGAACATAGCAATATTGTGATTGTAACTGTGTTTCGTCCTGTCCTTCGCGGCAGTTTTCATAGCTTATTCTGTGGGTGTCTTGCGACTGTGAAAAAATAAAATTTACTTAAAGTTTCTTATTACCACATGAACAATTTTTATAAATCTACAAATATGCGTAAGAGATGATAAGTCTTTGTATGCTTGACCCTTGATTCCGCTCAACAGCACCCTTCTAGATTAACACTTTCCAAATCAGGATACCCAATTAAGATTATCCCGGGACGTTGACGGGAGGTATTTATTTAATTCAGCGTAGTGGTAAATGCCCCGTTGCAAGGGTTGCCATGCTCAATTTAATATGTATATCTCCTCGTATCCATTACTTTAATTAACGCATATTTATATAAGGATATACGAGTAATAGATGGACTTGACATTATCAAAAAGTAACATCACGCCTGTAATCCCCGAAGAGGTAGGCAGAGGAATGTAGAACGTTTCACCAGTTATTTTTAAGTCCCAGGATGGAATAGGTGGTGAGCCTATTGCCATGTACTGGACACATATCCAGACTCCGAACCACTACTAGAGAATCTAAATTAGAAAATTTAGTAGTGCCCGACCCGGGAATCGAACCCAGGAGCTTCCGTTCGACAGTCGCACGACCAACGAGGCAGTCAAAACTTCATATAATGCTGATTCACGCCTACTATTGGCGAGTAGGTTAGAATCTTAACTATTTTATATTAATCTTATATTAATTGAAAAGCCTATGAGCTGTTGGTGTGCCATTTAAATAAGTATCTAATTAAATATTTGGAGAATAACTAAACGAACTAACTTGTTGGACTCATTTTTGAATAAAACGAATACCGTTAGTTCTGCTCGAGGCAGGTATGTTTTTAAACCTATAGTCTCATAGCAGTTGTAGCTTTGAAAAATAACTTACTCTGTAGCTTTCGATGTACAGATCCCTGTATTCTCTATGTCTAGACCTAATTTGCGTACCCCCGCCACAGCCTCCTACACCGAGCGCGCAGTCGGACCACTCGGACCATTCGCTAAAGATGCAGTTCTCATGGCCTGCCTTGTATTCCGCAACTACTGGTTCTTTTGCAGCCTCTCTATAGAAAGAAAATGTCAAAAAAGCTTCACACAACTTGAATAAAGAACTTGAAGAAGAAAACTTTATGTTGTTTCTTGAAGTCATTTATTTCATTCCGACTTGTAATTTAGCAGCAATGCAATTTACAAAAAAAACTTTGAGAAATGAAGTTTCCTCTAGATATAACTCTATGAACATAATATCGATCGCTTACTCATAGGTGTTTTTAGCTCCCTCGTTGCTAATTTGCTCGGCAACTGTTTGAAGAAAACAATTGTATAGAATATAATAGAAAACACTTTATTGCTTAGGTACACCATGAGATGAGAAGTATTACAAAGTACAGAGACAATATTAATGTTAACAATACTTAAAAGGGCTAAAGCTGTCCACTGAAAAAAAAATCTAAAAAAAATCGATAGAAATATATTACGAATATTCAGATTACTCGCATTCTGCATAAAACGATTTTATTATCTTTGTTTTTAGTACGGCAAAGTGCACATTGGTCTTGGTGAACCTATAGCATAGTGGTTCAGCTGTGATGTTCATTAAACTGCTGTATAAAATTGTTATTTGAACAACTGGCACTCTTACTTTATTTTTATTTACAGAGATATATATCTCTGTATATAAATAAATAAAAATAAAAATATAAACATTACAGATTTTTATAACCCAATTGTCGCAAGAAGATATTCATAAAGGATTGCCCGCGAGATGCTGAGCGTATAGTGCATAGTAAAATGTCAAGTGTTACCTTCATCGGTACCGCAACCGCTTTGGTCCAACTGATATTCAGCTAATTTCCTCACTTGAATTTCCCCAAAGGGTTTGATATTTATCAAGTTCATTTGATAGAAAGGCGACGCTCCGTCAAATGAACCGACTGCAACTCTATTTACAGGATCAGTTGGCATCGTGACGACAGGTGTAGACTGAAATTAAAGTCATGTGAAATAAATAAAATTGACCGCAGCCCTTTTTATGTCTCGCGACTGGGCACTGCGGGAATATTGGATCATATTCTGCCACGACGTTCCATTGAAGACTGACAGAAATACGGTTAAGCCTAAACGGTTACGACTAAGCCTTGTGTTTTTAAATCGTGTGTAAATCTTCAAGATGATTTAGCGATTATTACATAGCTATAGTTGTAAAAGACATTTTGAATGGTTTGAATCTTCTGAGAGGCAGATTAACGCAGATTAGTGCGAAGTGTTTTAGGTCTAATTACAGTACTCCTAGACCTATTAGCCTTTTCGAGTGTATATTAAAAATTGAAATACATAGTTGATAGCAACAATTTTATTGTACATATTTGTGCTTTTAAGAGCCTTACAAAATTTCACGGGATGTACTAAATCGAATTGTTGTTTACCTCGTACGATATTCCGTCCATGGTCCCGGCGTCCCAGGGATACAGAGGAATTTTTGATTCTTCCAGCCAGCCTTCGTCAGTGCATAGTTCAAATTTGGAAACACCCAAAAACCAATCCGGCGATGGTTTCATAGCAACCGCGATTGAAAATAAATGATGGATTTTATCGACTCTGAATAAAGAGTGTGACGGTTCGGACATGTACGGATGGTGTCGTCTTTTGCCTCTTATAAGTGTTCTTGTGCCTCCGCTTGCACTCATCTGTAAAGAAATTACAATTTCGGCTTAGATTATAATCAAGTAAGAATAATTGTTTCATCATCGGACTCGATTCTAATGAGGACCCTAATTTTTTACCTGTAAATAATGAATTACATTGAATTATTACACTGTGTACTGTATTTGTACCTCATAGATTATCTCTCGTTCAATGGCAGAGCTGTCAGCTTCTTCTGCCAGGAGCTTTAATCCTTTGCGCGCTTTGTCTCCTTGCTGCCACAATACATATTCATATGCATGAGACGCGCCCACCATGTGGCTATAGCCGTTCTCGTCAGGCTTGCTCGGATAGTGACGCGGATGTGACATCCTGGACCAGCTACCTTTGAACAACACCTGTTAAAAGCAAAAGTTACTTATAACCATTATTATTGGTGTAAATACAAATATTTTAGTGCAGCAAATACATATGTATAAGTATACTAAGGATTTGCGAATTAAATAAGTCCATCGTATTTGGATATTTTCAGCATGCAATTTTTCAGTATTTATGGTCGTCAAATTCTCATGTGTCATTTATTTATACAGATAATGTTAATAAGTTGTTAATGAGTTTTTATAATAACAAATTACAATAACAATAACAATTATTAATAAGTTTTTACAATAACAAAATTAACAAAACTAGATAACGCTCTCGTTTTTCAATTTCAACTTTATAAAAATGTATTATACCTACTCCTAAGAAAGTTTACCAAAGGACAGTTATGTCCCCAATCGTAATCCTGAGTCACATCCATGACTACGTAGACGAATATTTATCTGATAAATGTAATATACTTTATTATTTTTGGGCAAAATTAAAATGTGTGCCTTCTAACGCTTTGTCAAAGTAAAACAGTGCGCCAAACCGACAGGTAACAGGATAATTTAATAAATAAACGTTTTTTATTTAAATAACATTTTGACACGGAACATTGGAATAGTCATATCAATACATTCTGAGCGTTGTACGTAAATCGTCACGCAGCGCAGGCAGAGAAAAAGACATGTAAATGTTTATTACAAGAGACTGTACTAAAATCGGGATCGTTATTTTCAAACCATAGAGCAACAATCATTGTTCATTTCCTATTGTTCCCTTTCTTATATATTTCTATAAGTTCACTTTTCTATAAGTTTCATATACTTTTTCAGGGAACTATGAATCCTAATAGACTTGTCACAGATTCATGCTGTATTTTAAGATTAAGGTAAGGTAATAGATTTTTATCCTTTAAATAACTCATTCACGTTTCCCGATGGTTCTTGCATTGAAATCTAACATAAGCACGGGGCTCAGAATGTTGGTGACTTTTATCAAGTAAAAATTTTATCTATAGCAATGGTTGCTTCGTTACATACATGTATTTTCAGTAATGCACAGTTCGTTCGGTCAGTCGAGTTATATTGGCACTGCGATTATTTTATTAAAGCTAATCAAGAACGAAGGTACAAACGGAAGACTTAATGTCTGATGGCATTCTACACCAGTCATTCTTCACCCATCACCAGAACACCTAATGACAGGCAGATAGGTAGTAGACACAAAAAGGTCAGTGGTAATTGAAGATTAATTTAAGATGCAACAAATTTAAAATACAAGGAAGTTCAAATTTTAGTTTCGATACTTAGGCAATAATTATTTTAGTTTCGATATTTAGGCAATAATTATTTTAGTTTCGATTCTTAGGCAATAATTATTTTAGTTTCGATACTTAGGCAATAATTATTTTAGTTTCGATACTTAGGCAATAATTATTTTAGTTTCGATACTTAGGCAATAATTATTACACCTCGTAGCGCGCTTCGCTGCACAAGTTGCACGTGGGGCTGGGCGGGTACGGCAGAGAGTCGAGGGGTTTGCTGTCGTCCTTCTCCAGGAAAATTGTCAAGTACTCCCCCGTGTACCAGGCCTCGCCGTTTTCCGCGACTGTGGCGCGCAGACGCACATTTTGCTTCTTATCATTCATTTTTGGAGACAACCAGTGAACCTGATGGGAATTTGTCATAGTTTTATAGGAAAGTTAAAAATTACGTACCTCAGTCCAGCACTAGATGCGTAAGGTGAATTTGATATTATGTAGTTAAATTTAATATGAGTAGTGCTTTCTTTGAGTATCAAAAAGTAGGTACAGATTTTTGTACCTGTAATTTTTCGTATGTGTTTTATTAACCTACGGTTACACTGTGGAATGCCCGTAAAACGAAAACAATGTTATTCTAAAATCGTCTGAACGAAGTTCTGTCCTCCGACTAGTATTAAATTGATTAATTAAAATTAAATGGAATTAAAGTAAGAAGAAGAAAACGGTAAACTACTGGATTTAGTCAACCCAAAACGGTTTTTAACAACAAAGGGCTAATGAACGAAATATTGTCTTGCAGTTTTTTTCCGGAAATACTTACGTCAATCTGATATTTTTCCGAGTTGTCGGCACTCTCTACCGTATTGAAGCAGCTCTCGCTGTATCTGGATTGTTGGTGGGACCCTAAGGTCTTGAGGCTGCCCGCCTCCACAGGCCGGTGGTTGCTCTCGTGCGTGCTGTTGTCCGCCTCCGGGTCCTCCACGGTTATCATGAACCAGCGGAACGGTCTTGTGTAGTCTTTTGATTTCAAAGTCACTGGAATCACCCTTGTTTGTTACTATACATTTTTTCTCTTTATTTTCATTATTGTAACTGCTTCGTAGGTTTTTGTAACTTAGAATTTCTAGTAAAAAAATTCTAGTAGGAGCTATACGGAACCGTAACTGATGAAGCGTGGAAGTGTACTACGCACCTCTGCCTGCCTTTTTAGGAATCACAAGCGGGACGTTACGTTTCATATACCTATATTTGTAGATCATGTTGTTGTTAATTACGGAATCCGTGGTGTTGTACAGAGGACTAAAGAGGATTGGGAAGGTGACCGTGTGACAGTAGGCGGTTTCACCGCGACTCATGATGAGGCGTCGTAAAAGGAATACAATAAAAGGTTTCCACGTCAACGCGAACAAAGACAAATTATGCACCCAATGAATCATGTATACGTTGATCCAACACATCAGAATAAAATAAAATAGACGTTGGCACGTAATACTTTATTTAATAACCAGTTCTATAACTATAAAGATATGCAAAAAGCGTAAGTTTTACTGCTTGTATTTAAATATATTTGCTTAAAGCAAACTATAAAGTTTAATCAATTGAACGCCTGTAGTTAACTCATAGCAATACTGCATAAATAAACTTAGCTAATAAAAAGCGAAGAAATGAATAGTAATGTAACATAATTTAGAAAATGTTTCATTCATATTTTATTACCTGTAATAATTTGTACTTGCTAAGTTGAGAAAATTTTGTAATAAGGTAAACTCATTATACATATAAATAAAATGATATGTCTGCTGTTGTGCGTGCGTGCACAACTGTTGGTTAGATTTCCATCAATACATATTTTGAATTCTACATCTTAGATTCCGAATTTTAAAACAAATTATAGCGATATCTTAATTTAATGTAAATTAATTACATACTGATATAGCATGTTTTCGCCTTTAATATTTTTTATGATGTGATGTACAAAAAATATTAAACTTTCTCTGTTATGTACAGTATGTACGTAATTAAGGTATGTTATTAAATATTGACTGCCTCGTTGGTCGTGTTTGTTGCGAGTGCGACTGCCGATCGGGAGGTCCCGGGTTCGATTCCCGGGTCGAACA
>DWDW01000989.1:0-12644 GCA_018245635.1 Mimoniades versicolor eupheme
TAATGCAAATTATTCATCGTGTTCTTTTAGTTTTAATGAATACTAGTATCTAATTTGCAACTGTCACAGTTCCGATATTATATTTTTGTTGCAAGAATGTGGCCACATTCATTTGAATTTTGCATTTACTTTACATAAAACCTAATACTTACGTAAATAAATCTGTTTGTACTGATGTATTTTAAGATGTAATTGTAAATAACATTTGGTTTTCAATTGTAGGTATCCAAATTGGTACAGAGTCCACTTACTGTATGATTCGAAAAGGCCAATATCTAAACGACAATAGCGTATCTTATGTGATTTTCATGTACCCTGGATATTTCTAATGATATTTCAAGATTTTGTTATTAATTTTCTTTTAATGCCGAGTATCTTGGAATGTGTTAGAGTTGGAGAGAGTAGAATCACTTGAGTACATTTTGAAAATATAGTTGTGCAATTTTTGGTGAACTACCAAAGTATAACTGATTATTTACATATTACATTGTGACACCAGCAGAATGTATTTTAATGGAAACAGAATGTAATGCGAATTAAAAACGTATTAAAGTAGTATTCTCATGATTAATAAACGCATAAGCAAGTTACTGTTATCCCCGAAGAGGTAGGCAGAGGAATATAGAACACTCTCACGTTTTACCAGTTATTATGATTTATGATTTTAGTGGACGTAAAGAGAGAAAGAATCGCCGCAGGCTAAACCAATGCCGAGAATTGCGCGTAACAATTTCAAACTAATCTTTTTATATTCGAAATAAACACTTCTAGGGTTATTTTTGATGGTAGTTATGTTTCTCGGTTCCACATGATATATTGAAATGAGAGATCCTTTAGTAACTAGAAGAATCCTTCAGACGGCTCTTTGTTAGAGGTGCCATTAAGCCGTCTATTTAATGACAAAAAAAGCTTAAGTGGGTATTCTGGATTCAGTGTGGCTTTAATTCGGTCTTAACTCCCGAGATTACGATCTTGGGGGATATAAAATTAAGGAAAATAGCTTCCACTGCGGAATCACCTCTTTCGCCCTTCATAGGACTGCCTGGAATTTGTGGAAAATTATAGGTTTTTCTGTAACTCGGGTTGAATTGCCCAAGACAGTAGACAATTAAAATTATAAACGGAATTATGTAAGTAAATTACTCAAGATGTCTTATCGTGTAATGAATTAGTAATAGTAGGTACATGAACGGCTTTAAATTTACTTATAGAACAAAAATTACCAGACATTATTTATGTATTGAAAATTGCACCTAGTCTACGGTGGGACGTAACATAACCGGTGAAACGTGAGAGTGTACAACACTCCCCTGTCTTACGTTTATCTTACCTTATTTCATTCAATGGATTTATATTTATGTACACACAGTAATATTTCGAAAGAAAATATGCTGACCATCACACCCATATTCGATTCCAATCCGCTTGATCAGGGAAGGGATTTTGCACAAAAAGCTTTCAAGGAAATCTATGTCCAACAGTGGACTTAGGGTGATGATTATAACGATAATGGTGTGTATCGACTGATGTTAAAGTAAATACGAACAAATGTGCATTTTTATTGTATTTTTGAAAATGAGCATCATATGGCAGATTCTCATAAAGAGATCTTTTTTTAAAATTATGTTGTTTAATATAAATATGTAAAGCTATGCGCTGTAAATCCAGACATCTAGTCTCATTATTGTTTACTACGAAATGCGACTTATTGTGCTATTGTAGGAAGAAAACATGGAATTTATTTTATCCGCTAGAGCGTCATTTTCGCCTTTTGATTAAATTAGGTATTCAAATTATATGATAATAATATTATAAGCGAAGAGGTAGGCAGAGAAGTGTGGTACACTCCCATGTTTCACCAGTTACTACATATTACCTCCCACAATTGAATAGGTGATGAGCCTATTGCCATACACCGGCCACATATCCAGTCTCCGAGTTGCAACTAGAAAATCTAAATTAGAATAATCCAGTAGTGCCAGATCCGGGATTTAAACTCATGACCTCCCGATCGGCATTCGCACTTACAATCACTACGACCAACGAGGTAGTCAAAATTGTAAATTAAGTTACGTACAATAAAATACAATTACGTTTCAACATCACGGACGTGTACCTATATATTAAATCTAAAAACGTAGAGATCTACTTGAAGTTTATGCAATAGTGCAAAATCCATTCACTGACAATAATGCAATTGAAAGGAACGCTCATAGACATTTTTAATTGCAGGCAAACAAGTTTCAAGGACGGTAAGCTATCGTAGTGAAAGGAGCGGCGAAATATTCCTGCACACGTTCCCCAAATTGCTGTTTTCAGTGCTCAACGTCTTCACAAGCCATTTATTCGGAAACAAAGAGCCCGTACATTTTGCTTAGTGGTCGCGGAATAATGCCGACGTAACTCTCCATGGATCTTTAAACATGAGCGTGGATAAGTTATCACTGATATGATGAATGACAATTGATAATAATTTTAAAATAAAATCATACCTTTTTTAATTATTTTGTGTGATATTGTGTTTTTTTTACTTTTATATTTAACTCTATCTTCTTACCTGGGGTTTTGCTCGCATTCCCGTACGAACGCCAGTAGTTATAGCCTACATCTTTACCCAGCTGATAAGTCACAACCAAAACAAATTTAATTTAATCAATTGCTCTCTGCCTACCCCGCAAGGGACCTGGCGTGAAGATATGTATGTATGTATGTAATTTAATCAATTACTCATTTTTTCATTATCCGCCATTAGCAAACAAACGATCAACATTGCCGAAAACTTGTTCGCGAATATTTTCTATATATCAAGGAAACCATTTTTTTTAAACAATGTTATAATTTATGTCAATATTTTGTCATCTTCAATATTATAAAATAGTTGGTGGATCGTGTTACGTGAATTACAGGCTTGATTTTATATATATAACACCAAGCCTGTATTTCTCTGAAGATAAAATTTGATATAAAGAAATAACGTAACGTAACATCACGCCTGTAACCCCTGAAGAGATTGGCAGAGAAGTGTAGTATACTCCCACATTGCACTAGGATATAGCATAGGATATTGCATGGAATAGGTGGTGAGCCTATTGCCATACACTGGCCACGTATCCAGACTCCGAGCCGCTAGAGAGTCTAAGTTAGAAAAATACAATAGTAACCCGGGATTTGAACCCCAGGCCCTTCAGTTCAGCAACCCGTTCCCGTTCCCGTTCGTGCTGGCAACCAACACAACCAACGAGGCATGTTATTATTGTACCACATCCGAAAATATGCGTAAATATTTTTAGATCACATCATGGAACGTTCGCGAAAGTTTTGCGAATGTGATTTAACCCTACTTCCATGACACGGGCGCCGTGTTTATAGTATTATCTATCTTGGCATCCGGCTTCATATTTCTTAGATTATACACACTAACGTTTTACAACGATGTAATCTTGTTAGAAGAGAGCGGTAAACAGCGAGTTGAAAATTAAATGTGAGATGGAATGTCCTAACTTTTTTTAAATTTCTCTTCTGAAATTCAATGTATTAATAGTCCATATGCGTTTATTCATAAAATATTAACATTCAAATTCATTTATTCACATGCAACATAAAGAAAAAGAAAAAGCTAGCGCAAGATTTATTCACGGAACTCTCCTTAATTCACAATAAAACATGGCGACCTTGCAACTAGCAAAGCTCTTAATAAGGTAGGACAGTTAAATAATAATTACTACAAACATAAATTAATATGTTGAGATACTAATAACATGTGATAACACATTGCTATCGTTGAAAAAATCCTTAATAGAACTAAAGTTCTTGAGAGTAATCTCTCTGCGTGGCTACTACTGAAAACTACATTGAATTATTCATTTCAGTGAAATGTTTTATTATTAATTGTTTTATGATCACTGAAGGCAATAGGTTTACCGCCTATTCCATAGTTAGACGTAAACGTAACTGGTGGAACGTGGGAGTGTACTACACTCCTCTGCCTACCTCCTCGGGGATTACAGGCGTGATGTTTTACCATTTAAAAGAGACTAAATATATTTTTTAATTAAATTACCATTAAGATCTTACACTTGAAGAATGTACAAAATTTTACCGAAACGTAAATACATCGTCAAGAGGCTTCCAGAAGAATATTGATAATTTAATTGCTACTCGAGGCATTCAAAGTGATTATTACCAAGTTGTATTTATTTATGTCACAGAATTGAAAGCACGTGCATCATACTCGCCGTGCAACTAGGAGAGATATAAGGCTCACGAGGACGAGATATTCTGATGATAGTATGAAGACTCACATTAGCGATAGTGAAACGAAAATTTCCGAGAACTCATAAGCTGAAATAACATTTGTTTTTAATCGCCAATTTGTTGTTTCATCTGATATCAAATCGTAGACAATCATTCCCGCACTCGTGTTAAAACATTAAGGATGTATAATTGCAAATTTTACACTTTGGGTAGAACTCAGCAATAATGAAATCTCGTAAATAACAAAAATAATATGTAATTGAAAATTAATTATCATCATTACGAGTACATATGGTTACATATTCGAAGAAGTTATGCTTTCCAGCACAATTATAATTAGTATAAGTTTAGTATCTAATATATAGATACTTACATACATATCTTCACGCCAGGTTCCCTGCGAGGTAGGCAGAGAGCACAGTGTGCCAAATGACTCTGTTCTTGCACACCTGTCGGGCTTCGTCCACATTCATCAATCTCTTTATACATGCATGCCGGTTTAGGAGACTTCTAACGTCCCCACCACGTAAAACCTTATTTATTTGGTCTAGCTAGATGAGCCGTGGTCTTCCTCGGCACCTGCGTCCATATTAACTTACATAGTAACTACACTGGTTCGTTATTTATTTTAACTGAAGAGATTATTTAACGCGCAAACAGAAATAAATACCTTACACACATTTCGATCACATTTGATATTTCATTATCGGATCGAATGTTAAATGTAAGAAAGGCAATTTCATATAAACGTTATCCTTACCTTTTGCTGGTCATCGTTTCCCGTTGTCTGTACGACCTGTCTGTCAGTAAACTTTACCTCGAAAAACAAAAACCATATTTTATTAAATGTGATATTTCTGTTGATTTAGGTTAATTACATTTTAATGGAATAAGCGCGAATAATGAACAACGATGAAATTTCGTGAAAGAATGAATAGGTCTCGAAATTCAATGGACGGTAAGTAGATGTAATTCGGCTCCTGTAACTTAGGCCAATAGTTCGCGAAAACGTTGATTTATACCGTTGCGATGGTAATGAAATTCTATGCGACATTTTATCATTGAATTATCGATATGAAAGCATTGCAAAATACATACATATATCTTCTTAAATTATTACGGACTATTCAGCATTTGTAGGAAGAGTTTTTGTTTTATGACATGAAAAATTGAATGTCATTTGAACGTAATATTATGTACATAGGTAGGTATGTTAAGTTTTGCATAATTCTTCCATCATTTTCAAAAGGATGAGAAATTAGAAAGAAGGGTACCTATGTTTAAAAAAACGAATAGCAGTAAATGTAGGGTAGAATTTCACCTTTACACTAAACGGCGTAATTACTAGACTATGTGAGTATTTACGCCTAATATAAATTGTCGTGACAGACTACTCATATTGCGTTAGCAGATCGCTATTAGCTACGCATACTTCATTTATCCTCATTGTCTGCTTATTGTAACTATACTTTTCTATACTAACAGGAATGAACTATATTCCTTAAAGTAAACTACCAAAAAGAAAACAATGCTTAGGGCCGGGGTACAGGATGTAAGAGGCGACTAAGTCCGGCCCTGGCAGGTCGCGGTATGGCGCTGTTTGACAAGGCTCAGCTAAATGCCCTGACCGCATATGGGTAGTAGCGTGGGCGATGTGAGAAATTGTGTTCTGTCTTAGGGAAGGCCTATCTCCAGCATTGGACTTCAATAGCTAGATGATGATGACCAAAAAATGGTAGGTAGTATATTTATTAATAGACGTTTTAATAAACAAATTTTAGAACAAACTTACTCGTATTGTAGTTTTTTACGCCCAAACACAAAACAAACCTCCTCGCCGCACAAATATTTGTATTGGATACGAATTTGAAGCACATCAGTGTAGGTCAGGGTAATCAACATCTAGAAAGGCTAATCATTGTTCTACTTCTACTACAGGCTTAGATACGCTTAAAAGGAGGCTCTTGCGACATTCTAATGTAATTTATTGTGGAGTAAATAAAGAATTACTATAATTACTATTATTATTATTGTTAAAGAGCTCTAGACTTCTTCTTAGAAGAGTTCTACTCATCAGAGAGCAGTGTATTATCCCTATTGTTTAACAAAGCGTTATGATATGTGTAGTGCAACCCTTCTGTCCCAAGGCATTAGCGCTTTGTTTTCTGGGCAACATAAGCGTGTTGGCTGCAGTTCAAAGTTAATGTTGAACTTGCTATACAATGCTTTATGTGTAACAATGTGAGGCTTTATGATTTTGATAAATTCGGATAACTCACATAGATATTTAAAACTACTTTCCTATTATAAAACAACACACAGGATACATTTTGGGAGTATTGTGTATACGCCTTAATTGTTGCTTGAAAGCTACGTAGCTAATTAATCACGGCAGGTGCATCGTCTTATCTAATTTCTTTTCATTAATCAAAATCAATGTGCTTGTATTTCCATTATGACAAGGCTAGTATTTATAAGAGTTTGATTTTACTGAATTCCAAATGCCCTCATAAGGCATATCTATTCTTTTTTAATATTCTATTGTAAGTCCCAATAATTCAATAGAAAATAAATAAATATGAATCAATAAAGTTGTAAGATAGAGTTCAAATGTAATACAATGTATTATAAAAGATGTGAAGCTTTTACAGGCTTATTACATTTCATTTTCTACGTTGATGATATTCATCAAAAATATCACATCTAGCTGCGTGATGTAAACTCACCGCCTTCGGTACCCGAGCGGTGATAAACTGAATCATGCGTACTACAACTTTGAATTGTAGTGATTAGCATAAAGGCATCATTCTATCACTTAGACATTACAATAATTACAAGCAATCAAACAGAACAATTTTCATTTTATTCATTTCTGTATTCATGAACCACTTCAATTAAATATGAATAATAACATTTTATTCATTATTTTCACAATACTTTCATGTCCAAAAATGTAATCGATAATAAATTTTAGTATTTCTTGTTATAATTTTTTCTGCACAAACGCACAAAATAACATTTAATTGTTTTGGTAAAAGTAGTTTCGTATGACTGAGTATTAATCCGGTTAGACTCACGTGTCTTTTTTCGGGGAGGCCCAACTATTTTCGGACCTACAGGAGGTTCTTACTCATGAGCCCCCGCCGTTTGCATTGAGGTCGCGGCAGATACTCAGTCTCGAGACTGAGTGACAGTGAAAAATAATTTTAATTATACATTGACGTTTTCAGCCAACGTCACAAATGCTGGACTGTTTCTGTCGTTCGTCCTTCATCATTGATTAATATAATGATTTTGGTCGCTCAACAAATAATTGTACCTAACCGGTGAAATTTTTATTCCCATGGGATTTAATCAATGCAGGCTGAAACGTGCTCGTTTCCAGCGGAATCTCATTTATTTGTATCGACATACTGATTGTCAGTGTGTAACAGGGGTGCCAAATGAAATTCTGTCATTAAGGGTTTCAATTGTGCTTACAGTAATACTAACAGCGCACGTTGCGTATTGTGCATTTAGCCGTTGCTCAGAAAAGAACATGGTGGCTTTTTTTTTGCATCGTAACCACGTAAAATACACATAAGAACAACTGTGATCACATATCATTAACTTGGTCACTAAGAGTGTTTTTTACTTGAGAAACGTAACAATAAATAATATACCGTTCCATTTTTTAATACAAGTCTGTTAACAAAATGAGAATAATTAATGCTATATTTAGACCTATTTAGAATTACCAATATTAATAAAGCAATTAAATATAAATACACAGGAAGTACAATTACAACTGGTACGTATACCTACTGAACGATAAAAGAGAACCCACAATAAATTCATTCGTTATCCGCGCAAAACTCAAGCAGAAACAATATAATTAAAAAATAAATCGCGACTTAAACTGCGGGTAGGTCGTAAAACAGTCGAATTGTGGCGACGTCACGTAAATTGTGTCGTTACCCTCCGCTATCTGCAACCTCCTTTAATGGAGGTAAATAAAATATTACTCAAGTTCCTTGCCGGGAATTCTTTTCTGGACCGACTAAGTAGATTATAAATACATTGTGTTTGAAAAGGATGAAAAAATAATTTCGTATCCACTTCTGTAAAGGTGTTCCATAATGTGTGATAATATAGATAATATATGCAAGATCAAACTCATACTGGGACAATATGATACAGTACAGTCCTGACTCTCCGCGGAAAAGACCTGAAAAGGCTTGTTGCCAAAAAAATGGGTAATAAAACATTGCTCTACAAGTTACTATGATGAATGTTCAAAGGGCAGATCTCCCAAAGAAGTGATCGGACTAATGATGATGAAACAAAATAAGCCCTAATTAAAATGTGACCACTAAGTGGTTAATGGAAGTTCTTACAAGCTGTACAAAAACATCTTGTATCGTAATACAAGTAGAAGTAACTTTATTTAATGTCCTATTTGATCAGTGGTTAATGACCTTGATGCTTCGGGGGTTATGGGTTCGATTCCTACCCAGGATAAAGATGTGTATACTGAGCATGAATGTTTGTTCCATATTTGGAAGTAACAAATTATATACAGAAGTCGATATGTACATACATTACTTAGGGATAACTTAGTTATTAACTAAAGTTTAATAATAACTATGTATGTTTATAAATATTTGTTCAATCGATGTCAGTTTTCTATTAATTATAATTATGACACAGGGCATATTTTTATGTCATAACTAAGGTAATTTTACCAAGCTCAGCAATATCTCAATTCCTTGCACAATCAATCACTGGTTCTCATATCCCGAGCTATGCTATGGGGTCGTAAAATGAATTTATATCCCAAACTGTCTCCCATTACGCACTCGGACGTTCCTTATGGCTTACTGGCTTGCTATTTTCTAAAGCGCTTCAGAATTGTTCTGTAATTTATATGTTGAAAATAATTCGTATAACATTTTCCGCTATGTACATATCTCTTTATTTACATTATTCCTCGTTTATGTAAGCAAAATATTTAATACGGTTCCAAATTCAAAAATATTTTATACAGGCAGTTGAAAGTACTATTCATTTCAAGATTAAAATTAAATGATTGAAATACATTACTTGGAACATCTTAATACGCATTAATAAAAAAAAGTAACATCACGCCTGTAATCCCCGAAGAGGTAGGCAGAAGAATGTAGAACACTCTCACGTTTCACCAGTTACTTTTAAGTCCCACGATGGAGTAGGTGGTGAGCCTATTGTCATATACCGGGCACATATCCAGACTCCGAGCAACTATTAGAAAATTTAGTAGTGCCCGACCCTGGAATCGAACCCATGACCTCTCGTTCGGCAGTCACACTTGCAACCAACAAAACCAACGAGGCAGTCATCATCATCTTAATACGTATTAATATTTTCTAAATATTGTATTCACCTACAATCACCCATAGATTATATTAACTTATAAGTATGTGGTATTAAAATTATAGCACAAAAAAGGCTCAGAATGAGATAAAATATTTATGAACAAACACTTTAGGTTAGCACAACGCTACGCGGATCTGTGATGACATAAAATCATGTTTTATACAGTCATCAAGAAATATAAAATGACACATCAATATTGATAGTAATTTAATGAAGTTTTATCAGCGCTTCGCTATCTTTAGTACCTGAGAAGTCATCCGATTTATTGAACGTTAAGAAAATGGAATACATCAATACGAGTAGCTACGGTTGGTCGGATCGACCGATCGATTGTAATGATCAATTCATGATCTCATTTTTTTTTTCTGAATATTTAAATAGAATTCGTTGTTGATATCATTTGATATTTATTTATTAAATATTATTATACTTGAATTCCTATTCCTGACGTGACCTAACGCTGAGCGTGACTGGCGTTTTTTAGTGTTTCCATATTATGAAGAATACATTAAGAAATCTGTTTCTTTCATCATAAAATTTAAGACGTTAGAAATTGTGTAACGCTTTGAAATTAACTTAAAAACTTAATTCAGTTATGTTCCTTGATTCGTCATTCATATTCATATGTACATATTGTTATTGGTACTGGACTATCGCAATAAAATGTGTGTCAAGTAAGTGTTATAGTTGACAAACATTATTAAAGTATTATTTTAACGTGTTATGAATATTTATCACAATTATTAATTGTGATACACTCACAACAAAAGTTTCATAGTCATTATTTAAATGAATTCTGTGTATTATATTTACTTGTATACCTTAGGAAATTGAAATTAATGACTCGTAGGCACAAGATGCATAAGTACAGAGATTCCTATTATACGCTATGTATGAATTGATTTTTTTTGTTATGTCTGTCACAGAATAAGACTAAATATGATGGAAAGTTACATAGAGAAAATATCTTAAGAACGAAGCTAATTAAAAGTTTACGACTCTACATTCGTAGAGCGAATTTACTGAGTATATTCTCATTGCTACAAACATAAAGGCAGCAATACTTATATTTTCATTACACATATTGTATCTCATAAGAGGCTTGTAAAGGAGGTGAATGAGGCAGAATTGCATTTTTACTGCTGCCCATAGCGAGGGTACTAGCTTGGTAGAAGTTAGGGATCAACCACATTAGGATTGCATTTTAATTATAAATAACACATCATAGTTAAATTTTTGTAATTAGCTTAATTTTATTACGTAAATTACAAAGATTAGAAAAGTTTCAAAAGTATGTTTATACACGCAACTGTAACAAAATAAAATTAAACCAATTTAATTAAAATTCGATTCATTTCTCCCCATGTTCCGTATGTTTTTAGAACTCGATTATTGTACGCTAAAGTTTATTTTTATTACACGTGAATATTGATTTAAGATAGATTTCGGTAAAACCTTTTTTTTTTACAATCTGCAAAGAAATTATAAAGGAATATATTAACAGTATTTATAGTCAGTTTTAAATGTAGCTGCTTATTAGTTATTTACTAAGCAGTGCCTCTAAGTGGAAAATAAGCAGGTATCTCGTACGGAAGTACGCAAATTCAGATAAATATGAAGTTACAAAACTAAAACAGTACTTGTGACGAAGCTAAACGTCGTTTAAAATATGTATAAATTACTCGATTATATGAATACGATGATAAAAATAAAATTGAAAGTAAGTTATAGGTCCATAAATTATCAAATTTGTCATATTATCAGGTATATCCGATTATACTTCATGTACAATCTTACTACTTGTGTAATTGTACTTAATGCACAATCCGTTAATATATTTTTTATGCTGGACTTGTAATGTGGTAGCACCCTAACGTTTGAGGTAGTTTCTACTTTTATCTGTGTAATATGAATATATTTTTATCTCTTGCGAATACAAACCGTATAATACAAAAGTGTATCTAAGAAAAAAATATTTAAATTCAAGTATACCTTATAATAGAACACAAGTAATTTATTCCCAGGCATACGTATTATTTGGTCGCGAATTATATTAAGAGAAATGTAATATACTTAAAATATTGTAGATAATACTTAATACATAAACATGTATGTAGTGTATATAATTCATATGTTGAACATAAGTTACAATAACCAAAATAAATATTTCTCGTCATAATTATCATCAACGACCTATCGTTTCGCTTGTTGGAATTAGGTTTTTCGAATTAATAAAGGTTAAAGCCACAATTTGTCACGCGGACTAAATGCAGATTGGAAGACTTCAAGTACGTTATAGGGCATTAAGACTACTCTAAGATATGTATATTTCCTTACATTGTTATCTATACGAGTAACACAGCATATAATATTATAATGTAATTTTAAACGTGAAAACACATAAAACTTTGTAGAGGGCCGTACTATATTTCGCAAAAGTATAAATAATATTGCCTTGTGGGGCTGTTGTGGGTGAAGAACCGACTGCCGATCGAGAGGTTCTGGGTTCAAATCCCGAGTCGGGTACTATTGTAGTTTCTAACTTAGATTTTCTAGTAGTGGCTCGGAGTTGGATATATGCCCGGTGTATGACAATAAACTCATCTTACATCCCTAGGTAAGACGTAAACATAACTGGTGAAACGTGGGAGTGGGAGTGTACTATGTATAATCCTTCATCTACCTCTTCGAGGATTACAGGCGTGATTTTACGTGTTTCAAACATAAGCATACTCAACGTTTTATTCTTATTACTTATTATGATTACGTAAGATGATAAATTATGCATCTTACGGCGTCGAATGTGGTCAATCGTAAATATAATGAAAAATTTATCAAGTATTGAAAAAACAATATATATTCACTCACAAACACTTCATTGTTCATAACCGGAAAAGTCTGGTAATATATGAAATGATAATATATAATCTTTTCACATAAAAACAAGTCTTCGATGAGATTTGTATGTGAAAAGATTGAAAATTATAAATGAATAT
>DWDW01000990.1:0-12643 GCA_018245635.1 Mimoniades versicolor eupheme
CACCAGTTTTAAATCGAAAACGTACCTGATAGACAGTGTAACATTTGTATTTACATTAAGAATGATGCAATTAACTTCGAGATGAGATTGAAAATTACATTTGGCTTACTGATTTTTTTGTAAAGCCTGCAAATACGCCTGTCTCTTGAGACAATATATACCAACAGAACTCTCATTAGCCCTATTTAAGGAATAATATAGAAAAATAAAACAGCGTCACTAACAACAAAAGCAGGTATAAAGATACCTTGAAGGCTTTAGCGAAATTCCGATATTCAGTAATGAAACACAAACATTCGACAACGTTTCGTGCTACTGAAACTGTTTTACAAATTCAATGCATTCACAATATAAGGCCATGTTTTTTAATGGAAATTCCCAGCTCACTTTGATAGTATTGAAATATTCATTGACTTCATTAAAGAAATGGAATTACACGTTTTGCTCTTTTATTAATTACCGAAATATTTATTTGCATTCCACTCATATCAGTATTATTATTGTGTGCACATATATTCCTTTTTTCATTCTTACATTTAACATTGTAGTAGTTGACGACGATGGCTATATAGCTTGTAACGAAGTGAAACGCTTGTAACCCTAAACGGCGGCCATAACAAAGAGAAGCGCTTGTAACCCTAAAAAGCGACTGCAACCAAAAGAAACGCTTGTCACCCAAAACCTAGTATACTTTAGTTTAGTCACTCTTATTAATACGAATATAAAGCGATCAATCCATACAATCAAGTAATAAAAGTAACAGCATTGTCTTACGTAATTTCTAAAGTTTCAAAACATACGTTACGTTAGGTCTGAATAATGTACCCTTGAACACTGTAGTAAAGCGGGTTACATACATCCCCTAATTACATATATGTATCTAGAGCCAACGTACCGACAGATTATTATTTAGGAAATGCTAATGAAGACCTCAAATAAACCTGATGATCTAAGTTCTACCTGCGTCTATCACACTTTGCTACTACAACTTCGTGTCCCATATCTTGTTTCTTTGAATCTGTCTGTAGTAAATGTCTCTTCACTGTAGTTGAAGGGCATTATCTTTGTAGAGCAGTAAAAGTTACGTTAATGTAAAACACTAATTGAATGTATTTGAAAAGATGTAGTGACGTTTCATGTAAAGAGGTTACGCAGAGGAATTTTTTTATCTTTCTTAAGTGACTGTTCTATTTATATATAATACAATAATACATATTATTACGTATCCCTAAAATTATTGCTTAGGAGGTCAAATGACACAATATTTTTTCGTAATAATCTATTACATCCGCTGTACGCAGACAAAACAAACATATATCGACGTAGCGTATAGGGATGTGAAAATGTTCTACTCTGCTCGATGTACTTAGAAATACAACTTTAAATGCAGGGAACTGGGATTCTAAGCAACAGGGAACCTTTAGATAGTGCGATGTGTAATTGAGACCAATATAATATAATGTTGGTAACCATTTTTATCAAATGTAATTTTTGCCAACGACACAGTGTAATACATACAGTATTTGAACTGAAACCCTGATATAAAGCAGTGAGTAAACTTCAGAACCGCAACATTGATATTACAAATATAGTTAGAGTAATTTCTTTCGTAATATTTCATATATTATTTTATTAGGTACGATTGCACCACATAGTTAAAAATTTATAGAGATAAATTACATTACTCCCAGACAAAAAGTCATCGGCGTAATTATGCTGCGTGGGACCGCAGCGTTAATTTTCAATGCAGCATTAAGACCGGTACTCGGACTGTAGGAATACGCGAGCATTCATTTCTCAAAAATACAATGAAAAACATTCATATTTGTTACGTACACATACGTTCAATTTGTCACAAGGCTATTTGGCTACAAAAACTCTAATATTATCATCGTGGGTTTTTGTCCATAACCTCCACGCTGGGTATGCAAGCTGTGATACAAAAAATCAAATTATCTTTATTTGCGAAAATAAGGATGAAATAAAATTGTCCTAACATCTATTAATACTTCCGACTTATGTATTCTCACTTTACGGCATGCAAATTTGAAAAAATCATTAAAAATTCACAAACCAAAAAACTCTAATAATCGCAATAAGTAATTCGTGATTTTTGATAGTATTTTTTTATCTTCTTTGATCTGAATTTATATCTATAGGAGGTTTAATTATTGAAATACACCTAAATATATATATGTAGCAGCCATACATTTCGATGTTTCGATGTATTCATTACAACGAATACGAATACAGACGAGCGGCGCATCACTAGTAATGTTCGTATTATATTCTCCATGTCCATTAGTTAGAATGACCTCTTTCGGTCTTCTGCAAAACATTTAAAGGCTTGTGGACAAACATTTAAGATCCGTATTCTTGAACAAAACATAAATGTAGAGAAAAGTATTCGCTATTTTTCTTATAATACATAGATTCTTTAGCAATTTCTTAAAACATTTTATTTAAGTTAGATTAGGCTAGTTACTATTAAATATAGCTCTTCCGTGCCTGAATATGAATTTTTCCGACCCTTTTATCGTTCCACCATTGGAACACGGTTTCCTCTTACAATGAGAAGTTTAAGGCCATAATAGTCTACCACGCTAGCCTAGCGTTGCCAGACTTCACTCGTCTTTAGAGAACATTGTTTTATGATGACTAAGGGGTGCAAGTTTCCGCGTGATGTTTTCTTTCACCGTCATAGCAAATGATAAATATAATGTAAACAAAAACAGCGCATTTTTTATAGAGTTGCATTCCAGGATTTGAACCCGGGCCTCCGCGACATAATTAGCGAAGATTATTATATTATTATAAATAGTATTTGTATATATCATTAACATAGTAATGCCTTTAAATTCAATTATGGACACACATTAACGGTACAATTGTTAAATGGTACACATAATAGATTTCTAATAACAGTTTTTTTTTAGTTAATAATATTGATCAGCTGTTTTGCGATACTTCATTATTTATTCATCGCGTTGATTGACTCTCTATCAAGGTTTATGCATTCACATGAACAACGCAAGCAACGTGATAATACAATGTAGGGGAAGGTGGTACAAAATGATTCCTCGAGGCAAAACGATCCCCTACTGTTTTACCGATTTTAGAACGCCATCTAGGAACTTTTAAGTGAAATTCGTGCTCCTCTTGGCAATCCTTACAAATATCGGTCAAATCACGGCGTTAAAAGCAGTGTGAAAGATTTTATAGCAAAAAATTAAAAATTACTGTGTTAAATCTAAGTTAAGCCAACATTTGACATTATGTACTTTTAGTCTACATAGAGATTGTATTATAGAAGTGTTTGTTTCAGTTTTTGTTACCTATAAACAAGGGAATTAACTATCATGCATTACAATAATTGAAAAACATATGTTATGTTTCGATGTTTTTCTGTAACTTACCGTTTGGGGTACAACGATCCCAGGATCATTTTACCCCATGCCTACCTAGCCAATCGTGTGTAGTTAAGTTTTAATAAAATTATATTTTTTGTTTTTTTTTATGCAACTTAATAAATTAATAATGTCATAATCATTTTATTTTCATAATCCATAAACTTATGATATTATTTTTTTGTATCACTTTGGGTTGCTGAGAGTTGATTGTCAGAGATCTCTTATAGAGATAAGCCCACATTTGGTAACAAGACAAAATATTAAAGTCAAGTGCAATAATATACAATAATATAATCTCTCTGTTTTTTTAGGAATCATGCCGCGAAATTACATCCGGGAAACTACACGCCAGAACTGGGATGGAGACAAAATGATTAAAGCCATAGATGTCGTAAAACAGGGCATGCCATATAAAACTGCTTCCAAACAATTTTCAGTACCAGTTATGGCACTCAAAAGAAGAGTCAAAGCAAAAAACGTGTACGCTGTGGGGGGCACCAAAACTTTGGAGAGTATTAAAAAAGTATTTACAGATGATCAGGAGCTGGAGCTGGTACAATATATTCAAGATAATGAAGAAACGATGTACGGATTTACGGTTGATGACGTTCATAAATTTGCTTTTGAGATAGCTGAAAGAAACTAAATAAAACATCCATTTTCTTCTACGTCCCGTAAAGCCGGTAAAGACTGGCTGAGAGGGTTTCGACAAAGACATCCTAATATCACTCTGCGTGCTCCGGAGTCAACGTCTGCGGCACGAGCTCGAGCTTTTAACAAGCCGGTTGTTGATAAATTTTACAGTAATTTACAAAAAGCAATTTTTTTTCAGAATACAATAGTTACCTAATGTTTAAATTGATCAGTAACATCTATAATAACTGGTAAGTATTATAGGTATTAATGATATTTATGAGGATTAAGAATCCGCTGTAATGTGATTACCTTATGAAACAACTGTTTTTCAATATTAACTCTAATTATTTGCCCAAAGAGTAAATTCGATTATCTTACTCCCGATGTGTCCATACCCGCCTGTGATCAGCTTCGTAGTCGGTTGCAGACGGTCTACAGACAGCCGCGGCTATTTTCGACCGCTGTCTGCAGTTCTCTACATTCTTCTCTTCATCGAACCGATAGCTGATTGTGAGTGTCCAGGGTGCGCCAGGCAGAATATGTTCCTACTGAATCAGACGTAGTTGCCGTTCGGGGAGGCTCCTTTCATGCAGCTCGCTCTCCTCATAAAAAACGTAAAGAAATAGATAGTTCATGTTTACGACCTAACATTTCCGATGGGTTTTTTGTATCGAATTATTTTTGGTGGGTTTTCTAAGTCGTTGAGTGTTTTCTCGAACGTAATACATATTTATCTTAATAGTATCCTGTCCACCACATTATATATTATGTACCTATAGGTATAGGTACTCAATAGTAGATATATAGGTAGTTACCTACTCAATTTACTCACTTATTAAAGTTTAATAAAACAGCAAAGATCAGGTGATACATGTGTATCAAAAAAATTTAATTAGCTGTTACGAGTAGGTATATAACAAAAAGATAGTTTTACAACTCGTTGGTCGAATGATTGCGAGCGCGACTGGCGATTGAGAGGTCCTGGGTTCAAATCGGGTCGGGTAGGTACCTACTATTGGAATTTTTCTTACTAATTTTCTAGTAGTAGATTGCATTTTGGATTTTTGCCTGTTGTATAGCAATACGGAAACGTAATTGGTGAAAAGTGGGAGAGTACTAGGTACAGTCTTCTGCCCGCCTCTTCGGGGTTTACAGGCGTGATTTTACGTTGTATTATAAAACTCACATTGAGTTGTACAGGTTGCAATGTACTGTGTAAAGTAAAGAAATGTATGAAAAACATGCATTGAGAAATTTGTGTTTTTAAATATTAGGTACCTACTGTTCCGTACAAAGTCTCGTAGTTACTTATTATAAGTTGGAAAAACTGCAAGCGTCTTGTTAATACAAAAATTTTATAACATAAAATTATTTAAAACAGTGCGTCGACCCAGAGACGCACGGATGGAGTTTAAACTCGCGATGAAGTTATAACGCGGCTGTCATTAATTTACTCTTGAAAAATAATAAAACCTAAAATACATATGTTGTATTTGATTTTTTCCCAAAATGATGATTAATTAGACGTAATTAAAGTAAATATCCATACCATCATCATCAGCCTATTCCAGTCCACTGTTGGACATAGCCCTCCTCTGAGGGTTTATGCCCATGACCCCACGCTGGGCTTCCGGGTTGGGGATCACGGAACACAGCCTCTCGCACCCCCTACGCTGCTGCCCAAAGGTGGCCAGGGGATGTAACTGGGGCCAGACAAACCGCGTCATACCGCGATTCGCCAGCGCCGGGTTTACTCGCCTCTTACGACACTGTATCCCGGCGGTATCCATATATTGTCAATTATTACATAAGTATAATTTTTTATTTATTTGTGCCATATGTAATTTAATGTCTAAACTAAATGTAAAGTAAATGTTTATCATTGCTAGATCATTATTTATATTTATAACATGTTCGATTTAAAATACAAATAAATACATAATTGTACAATCGTTTTCCGTTAGCGCAAGGCTAATCTTCAAACCGTACAGAAGTCTTCAAACCAACGTTCGTACGTAACGCGAGTGATGGATATAAAATGAGCACGTTATATTTGGCACTTGGTGCCGTCTATCGGACCCGTGAGGAAAAAAACTAGTCATGTTTCATCTAGTCTATTTTAATAATAATAATAATAATAAATCAGTTTATTGTCTTATTACATTGTTAATAACATACATTTTCTTATACATATTATAATAATAAAGACAAAAGGAGGCTGCTCAGCTCGTGCTGGCCGGGACATTAGTTCCGAGCAGCGCTGATTTTCAGCCTCTCCTGGCTTCCTAAGTTGTTAAGTCAGAAGATACTACTTAAAAATTTATTATTATCATCATCAACAATTCTTTGTCATCATCAACAACTCTCTGAATGACAAAGTATTTTTGGTACCTAGAAAATAAATAAGGTATCAGGAATGCATGATTATATTATTTGTATTACAGCTATAGCAAGAACAGTTAATAGCCGATTTGAGACGATTATAACCGTGGCCAGCCGGCGACGTTGTCGTGTCTGCCCGTCTAACGGTATCATACATATTCACGACTGTCCCTTCCTACCAGTAGGGTTGGCAGGTACATTTAAGTTTTTTTTTGGTGAAATAAAGTTTTCGGCCTTATCCGCAAACATCTGGATCTTTGATAACTCTTGTACAAAGAAACAAAAACTATTCTTTAAAATTTGAATAAAGAATTGTGTGGTGTATTATATATGTATCTATGTATATATGTAGTAGGCATTTATGTAATTTATTTTTCACGAGTAGGATATTATGAAATAAACAACATTTTAAAAGAATTAATTGAGTAATTTTGTTTTATCGAAACTTGTTTTTAACATTGAGTCGCATATACTTTTCAAAATATGTGCTGTTTTAATTATGTCTATTGATTTCTTATATTAATTCTTCTTAACATCTGGTAACTATGTAGAGGCTTATTTTATGTATACATAATGATTAATAACAGAATATGAAAAACACACATCTTTTTTTTCATTCTTTTTGTGCTTAGATTATTGCCATGGTCTTATTCGGTAACCCAAATGCCAGTTTAAGCGAAAGTAGCATGTTTAAAACCGTTCTCTTACGACAACGGCAGTAAACATGAAATAATGTCGAAAAATGCATATTTTTCTAGTTTTGAAGCAATTATGGTGAGACCAAAAACTAATAATTGTATCCTCGGTATTTTAAAGTTTCTTTTTCCTGAGGATGGTTCGTTTCGAGAGGAAACACATGCGTTGTATATACGTTGTTGGATACATTATATTCATTGGATACCCATTTTTGTCTTTTGTAGGAGAGAGGAAGTGTAATGCAAGAGAAAGGATATTTTAAAGGAATCACCCAAGAGGATGGAGTGGAGAGCACGACACGGCAAACGTAATGTAGCCCGCCCTTCGGCCAGGTGGGACGACGATCTGCGAACGGCTGCAGGCAGAAGCTGGTTGCGGCATGTCGAAGACAGGGCGTGATGTCGCTCTTTATATCCAACAATGGACTAAGACAGGATGGTGATATCCAAGGTGATACCAAAAACATACTCTGTCTTTCATTCATCCTTCAGTAATTACATTTTATCCCAATATTCAGAGTGAGAACTAAAATTAAATCTGCTACCAAGTACCTACAACATCACACTCAACTATTTTGAAGATGGTTGCGTTGCTATGGTAACTTCAACATTTTTTCACGTTCTTCTTTCTATCTTTCACTAAGATTGTTTTGCTCTTTAAATGCACTCGACAAACACGTCATTCGATCAAATTAATATGAAATTTAACCCATACAATAAGCTTTAAAAACCCGATTAAATAAATAATTAATGGATTAATTAATAAACCGATCAAATAATTTTAAAATTACATGCTACGAGAAATACAGTTTATATGTAATTTGAAGTTTATTTGATCTTAATACACGCCCAATTTAATTACAGGCCAAGGATACTAAATATGCGATTGAAGGGCCAATTCTTTTTGATTATATATTTATTTGGTAGAGTCACAGAGAACAGTAATAGAGTTTGGAGCACCATTCCATCCAACGACCTGGTCACAGTCATTAACTCACCTTATAAATTAACTGCGGAAATATATCTAGGTTCAATACTTGTTGTACGTTTGACAGACAATTGTTTTACTTCTGAACGACAGTATAAGTTAAGGTACAAAATGAAAGACGCACTTGGAGATTTCGACATTTCATTAAAGCTTTCGAAAATTTCGCTCCAATTATCGGGAGTCGAGATGTGTAAGAGAAAAATTGAAAATGGTATTGCGAGTTTCTTACAATCGTGGCTGTTTTGTTTTAATTTAATTTGGTTATACACGGACGTTGTCGCTGAGGTCTACTGGCTCATAGATGGCTTTCAGATGGGAAAAACTTTTGACGAATTGTCTATGAGCGTTCCGTGCGCAGTAATTTGCATCCTGGCCACTGCGAAAGTTTATCCGTTATACTCCAAAAAAACTATAATCGAAAATGTTGTCGTTAAACTGAGAAATATCCATCCAGTTGTGAATGGTGTTTTTCATAACGCAAATCTTGAGACGGACAGTGAAGGGAGAATTGTGGAAGAATCAGTAAAGTTTCTAAATAAGGTGGTCATGTTTTTGTGTTACACATCCGCTGTGGTGGTGATAGCTTTCACGACGTCTCCCGTTGCCTCGATGTTGGATAACTACTTGACGACTGGATCCACTGAACTGAAGGTTCCGTTTCATACCAAGTACTTTTTCAATCCATACACTCCCATCCGCTGGCCGTTTGTGTATGCCCATCAAGTTTTCTCAAGTGAGTATTGAAAAAACGCATTTTATTATATTATTCATTTTCATTCACAGTTTCTTGAAATTAAGAATTTTTAGTCATAGTAGATTATAAAATACTTCTAGTGATTTATTTTTCTTTAAATCATTGTTGATAGAAAATGACCACCTCGTAGGTCGTGTTGATTGCAAGCGCGACTGCCGATCGAAAGGTCCAGGGTTCAAATCCCGGGTGGGACACTACTGTTTTTTTTTAAATTTGGATTTTCTAGTTGCGAGTCTGGATATGTGCCCGGTGTAAGGCAATAGTCATAGTGGGATGTAAACATAAATGGTGAAACGTGGGAGTGTACTACTCTCCTCCGCTTATCTCATCGGGGATTGCAGGCGTGATGTTACGGTGTCTCCAGTAAAGCAATGGTTCTTTTATAGCATTGATCGCTTGCATGAACGTCTTCGGGGCCGACACATTGCTCTATGCGTTCTGTACGTACCTTCATATGCACTTCCGTTTATTGCGGTGCAAGTTCGAAAATGTTGTGTCCGAAACCAGTGCAGTGGAGACAAGAACGAATTTCAAGAACGCTGTAAAGAGACACAGAGAATTGATTGAGTAAGTTTTGCCCATCTGTAAGAGTATTATTTATAAATCGGTAGTTGTAGGTATGTTATATTAATTGTACACTGTGTAGTTTAAGCAACACAAAAGATAACTTGAGATCATATATGATTATTATTTATGGTGTGACTCATATTTTAAAGTATGTATATATACATATATTGTATTTGTAAGACATATTATATTTATTACAAAGGTAACGTTCTGTAAATACTGGTAAGAAAGCGGTATAGATTATACTATAGTCCAGAAAATAATATCGCAGACCAAATGTGTTTGTTAATTAGTTAAAATATTTAATATTTTTGTGTACTGTGCTCTTTGATGTATACTGCAATAACAATAATTACATTTTTTGTACTGTGTGATTAATTATGTTCGTCTACAATATGTTCTGAATGGACATATAAAAAAACGTGTTTATAATTTTATTTCTTCGAGTCATTTGTTCCACGTTGTATCTTTTTGACTTGCAAGTCCCGTCTGCCAACCCTACTGTCGTCAGAAGCGAAGGGTCTTTTGTCGAGCCGCTGTTTAAACCCGCTCCAATATAAAATCCGCCGCAAATATGAAAATAAGTCTGAAATTATTTTTTTTTTGTTCCCATTCTCGGGAAGAACGCCGGCGGGATCAAAGACAAGCCGTTCGCTCTTTAATTCCCAATATTTTCGTTTGTCATGAGCTTTTAATGGTGGATTGTAATAGTTCGGACGTACCGACCGAAATAAAAACCGTTGTTGGCAATAATAATACAATGTTTCCAAAATTTTGTTGATGGTTTCTATGTTACTTTATTGTTAGTCAAATTTAATTTATAAAAACAAACACTCTCTTGTGGGGTTCTAAATTTCTTGATTGCTGGTATATAATTTTCTTAATTCTTGTCATATTTAATAAGTTTCTCAATTGCCATCATACAATTACGTAATTTCAATCATACAATTTCTTAATTCATATCATATAACATTTTAATTCATATCATTATAGTCATCTAAGGTCGCATAATGCTTTGTGGTGTCCGCATCGGTTGTAAGTAGTCCATCTTCCAGCGGCGTTACTATACGGCTTTTTTTGTATCTGCAACCCTAATTCATATTTATTTCATGTCAATGTCATCACCGTTTAATTAAAACACAAGATGATTGACATATAAAAGGTTCACCAAGCTATATATTCTTTGACGAGAGAGTCAAACAGAATATTAACTGACTTTTTAATTTGTCATTCCGTTTGAAGAGTGTATCCATGTTCATTAACGGTAAATATAAATTAATGCAAAAATTTATTGCGTTATTAGTTTCACAAGTTTCGTTGAGAACTGCGCCTTCTTTTTGCATTGGAACGTATTAGAGTTTAAAAATAAAAAAAAACTCACATTTTAATTCCATGCTATATTAAAAAACAAACAATAAAAAATGACCGAAACGGAGCTAAATGAGAAGAGACGAGATTTCGAAAAATCTTTAAAGCTACCGAAAATGAGTCTCCTGTTGTCAGGCATTGACTTATTTCCCGGAAAAAGAGACAGCGGTGGTGTCCGCTTTATAAAATCGTGGCTCTACTATTTTAATTTCATCTGGATGTTTACGGACCTAATCGCTGAGTGTTATTGGTCGATAGATGGCTTCCGGGTGGGAAAACCCTTGGATGAACTGCTCTTGATTGCACCCCGCGCCATCATCGCTGTTCTGGGCTTTGTAAAATCCGTGGCCCTATATTACAATAACGAACTTCTAAGACAAGTTATCGACAAAATGGTACACATTCAACCCGAAGTAGACAAGGAAGTCTCGGACATTTCAGACCAGGATAGAGAGTTCGAAAGAAAAATCGTTATAAAATCCAAAAAGTTTTTGTATATGGTGATCATGTTGTTTTATTACATGTGTGCAGCTGTTATGGTAATGTTTTTGTTGGTGCCATTTGTTTCTATGCTATATGAGTATTACAACACGGGCGCTACTGAATTGAAGTTGCCGTTCCACACTAAGTATTTCTTCGACACCTTCATCCCTTTCAAGTGGCCGCTGGCGTACACCCATCAAATTTGGTCGTGTCAGTATTCTTAATTTAATTACATATTACTAGTAGATGACCAACCTTTCCTCGGTATTTTCTTTTTTTTGCTAAGATTCTCTACCTTTTCCATAGTGGGACGGGAAAGAACCTGGTGAAACGTGGGAGTGTGCTACATTCCTCTGCCGACCTCTTACGGGATTACAGGCGTGATGTTACGATATATTTATATACGAATTACATATTGACTGCCTCGTTAGTCGTGTTGTTTGCAAGTGCGCCTGCTGATCGGGAAATCCTGGGTTCAATTCCTGGGTTGGGCACTGCTAAATTTTTTTTATGTACATTTTGTAGTAGTGGCTCGGAGTCTGGAAATGTGCCGATGCATGGCAATAGACTCACCACCTATTACATAGTGGGACGTAAACGTAACTGGTAAAACGTGGGAGTGTTTTATATTCTTCTGCCTACTTTTTCTACTCTACAACAATTCTGTTTTATATAGTTCAGTTTCGTTCTTCAAACTTCAACATAAGTGTGTGAAACAGATATTATTTTATAGCGTTCATCGTTTGTTTTAACACATACGGTGTGGATACCGTACTTTTCGCTTTTTGCATTTACATTGAAATGCATTTTCGCTTGTTATACCATACATTCGAAAACGTAGTATCTGAAACCAGTGCAGCGGAAACGACGTCCAAGTTCAAGAGAGCCGCGAAGAGACATCAGGAGTTAATCGAGTAAGTAGTTTATCGCGTAATTGAAATAGTGTTGGAAAGTCAGGAACATGAGAATTTAAATAACAAAACAAAAACGGCGTGCTATAATATTTACAGTTAGTTTAAAAAGAAAACGAAATAACAAATTTAGTAGTGAAGCTTATTTCTCAGGCCCCGAACTTAGTGGCTTAGGTAGAAATGTCCAATTTTTGATTGAAAAAGAAAGTACACATTTCATTAGAATCAAAGGAAATTGTTACAAAAATTGTTACCTAAAACGATCGTATTAAAACAAGAAGTTTCAAACAGATGTAGATAAATTCTGACAATTAGAAATAAAATTTAAGATATATGTTTTCTAATTTAGATTTTCTAGTAGTGGCTCGAAGTTTTTATAAGTGCCCGGTATATGGCAATAGGCTCACCACCTATTCCATCGTGGGACTTAAAAGTAACTGGTGAAACGT
>DWDW01000991.1:0-12643 GCA_018245635.1 Mimoniades versicolor eupheme
TAGGCTCACCACCTATTCCATAGTGGGACTTAAAAGTAACTGGTGAAACGTGGGAATGTGCTACATTACTCTGCCTATCTTTTCGGGGATTACAGGCGTGAAGTTACTTTTTTTTATATATAATGTACATACGCACATGCATATATATATGTGTATGGACGTTAAATGATGTTCGGCAAACTCTTGATAACTCAAACATAATAGGCGTAAACGATTTTAAAATTTTCTCCATTTAAATAAAGTTAAACATGTTAATGTATCACAATTCGCGAATATAAACTTAACGATTTAACTTTAAATTGTACCTACTAATAGATTTATATTCAAATAACAATTTGTAAATGAGTTATTTCCAAGTCACCATACTTATTCCATGCGGAAGCATGGAACTTATTATGTAGAAACATAATAAGTTACAAAACGCTGTTAGGTTTTGGTTTGAAAGTCGGAGTGAGTTTTAAGTATTTAATTGTTCGTTTTCATCATGTCAATTTTCAAACATTTACTGTGAATTATCATTATATAATCAACAAAATATCAAATATTTTAGCAGTGGTATTGATAAATAAATCAATTAAACCTATTTGAAATTAGGATTATTAACAACAGATTCTTTTTCATAATACGTTGTTCAGCTGTATTGTGAAAAAGAATCTGTTGTTAAGGAGGGCTGCGAAGGCGGGTGGATAAAGTTGATATTAATAATAGGGGAAAATTTTCATTTTTTCGTCATCCTATTTCTGACATAAATGTAGGTGTACGATAGTTTCGTTTAAAAAAAAATATAATGATACCAATATTAAGCGCAGTTTCACGTTATTCCGCTTCGGAAAAAGACATTGTTGTGTTACAGAGCACCGCCTCTCGACTTGCGATTCCAAGCTTTCCTTTGATCTACCTACACAATAAAGTAAAACTGTATTGTTTGTCATTTTCGTATTCACATTCGTTTTTGTTTCTCATTATTATTGTTATATCGCCATGACAGAACTTCTGCGGAGTAGGCATGGTGACCCGATAACGAACATCCCTTATTAGATGCAAGAAGGTTTCGGAAAAGGAATGTGAGCGTATTGTCATATACCGGGAACAAAACAATCTCCGAGCCACTTACTAGAAATTTCAAATGTAAAATCGAAGTAAGAAAATCCAATCGTACCCGACACAGGGAACGAACCCAGAAAATCTCGATCAGCAGTCGCACTTGGAAACATTCGATACAACGATACAGGCCATTATTATTATAATACATACAGTGATTGACATACATTATTATTATTATATTGATTAAAATTTAAAATTACATAACTTAAACTCTACTCAATACTATAAATACTTTTACGATTGAATCATAACTGTCTGATCTTTATGTGAAGCCCAGCTGATAGCTGTGCGTCGATGAACTCTTGAAATTTGTCTGGCTGAGAACAAATTTATCATGCTATAAACTTGCTTCACATTTTTGTCAAAGATCACATCGATTATATACATTCCTTTACCAATCTTAAAACTGCACCATTATGTAGAATTATATTACGAGAACAGATCCCTCTTGGGATAGACAACAGAGCCCGGAGTGCCAAGTCTTTCTTACCACACAGACCTGACGTGCTATTTCTCCATTTATCGATATCTTGATACATGCACGAAGTTGTTGACAGTTTCCTTACCCCACGTCAGTTAGTATATGTGATAAAGAATCCACTTGATGTTCAGTAAGAGTATGAAGGAATACGAAAAAATAAAATTTCCAATCTCGGAGAGATTGTTCGCAATATTGTTGTGGATTTAACCGATGCACATTTTAGTGTTTTATGTGCATATACACGCGCACGTATTGATATTTTCAGCGGACTCTTCATTTTGTAGTCACAATTGTCTTTTCCCAAAGAATAATTTTGCTTCATAAACGTCCTAGGGATAAATTTATGAATATCAACCTCAAGAGCTAATTTCATTAAGGACGGAACTTCGTACTATGAGATAAGGAGTTTGTAAGAGATGAGGGCAAAAGGGCGGGGGGTGGAGGGAAGGGGAAATACCAGATGTGGACAAATTCGCCAAATCATCAAAGAAGTGTATGGTAGGGTCGGAAACACTCTCCAAACGGGAAATAGAAGCTACAAGCTGTTGGCTAGCAGGTATTGATACAGACAAAATTGGATTTTTCAAATTGATTTTTTCTATTGGGTTGGAGTCTGTAAATAAGCCCGGTTTATGGCAATAGTTTCACCAACTATTCCATAATGGGACGTAAACCTAGCTGGTAGAACCTGGAAGTAGCATTACACTTAGGAAGTAGGATTACAGGCGTGATGTAACTTGTTACGTGGTATGTTTTATATTATCACGTGCTTGTAGGGAAGAGAGCAGGCAAATGTATAAAACACACGGCAGCTTTGTAAAGATAAAGAGATATTTGACACATTGGATTTTTGCTATCTACCCGCTTATGTAAGAGACTTGGTATGATAGTTATATAATAACAGTAAATCTTATGCTTCAATCATCTCTCTTGTATTGTAAAAATCACAAACATTTTAATATGACAAAGTTTATCTCTTCGGTCACCTCTTCACTCGCTGCAGATAAGACGTGTCGCTTGCCACGGTTCAATTGATGCAGTGATTTGACTTTATGAAGATAGCTCCAGATTTTACTGCAAAAGGAATTTTCATTTTTAGTGATCCTCGCAAAAATTGCAAGAGATCGGTAGAACGAATAGTGAATTTTCTATAAGATATTTTGCTTCGTGATCCACTATTGGCCTTTATTTCTCACGAGGTGGTTAGTAACTGCTTATACGTCAATATAATCTTTTACGTAAATACATAGATAAAATGAAAGTATGTATAACACGATTACATGATACATATTGGGTCGTCTACATAACGTGAAATATAGTAATCCACTACTAATTTAAAGGACTTTATCAACCTCTCAGTGGTCATATTTTGGTGTTCTTACTACATCTTAGAGTACTAGTATCTAGTGTTATTTCGGGATACGAAAAGGTACAATGACACTGTCGCAATTAAATTGTTGAGGAGGTTCTGTCCGCCATTGTACCTATAACAAAACGTTGTTATAAAATGTTCTGAAACTCTATGTCTTCAGTTTGTGAACTATTGTATGTATTGTCGTGCTGTGTTATGTATTATTTCCCCAGAAAGTCCTATGTTTCTCATTATTTTATTTTACATGAATTGTGCTCGTCAATGAATATGGTTTTTCAGTACTATGAGATGTGTTAATAATACAATATTTTTTTTTATATTTTTGTACATGTAATATGTATAAGCACAGTTAACCATGATGCACCTAAAAATTTCATTTAACACAAAATCTGGTTGAAGTTAAAATTTATTTCGTATTAGATTAGGTATTATTAAAATCAACGGTGACTTACAAGTTTGAAAAAAAGTTAAAATTTTAATATATACATACATAATGTTTGTCAGATTGTCTACAAGTACCAGATTGTATCAGTAAAATGAAGTTTATTGGTTTCAACAAAAACGATTCGAATCAATCGAGTATAAATGTTTTTTAAAACCCTTCTAAGCATTATGATATATGATGTATCTCGCTTATTGATAGCAACTCAGAATTCTGGTAGCCTTCAGAAGTCTTAATTTTAAATTTACGAGTAATTAGAGATTGTCTTCAAATTGAACTTAGAGGCCGGCTATCTGTGAAAAAGCGTATTAATTTAGTTAATTAACATCAAGCAAGGATTTGCTTAAATTAACATGAATTTGCAATTCCTATTTAATGTCACTCGAGAAAAGTCTTATTCGCTATTATGTAGTTACGGTTAAAATACGAGTAAATCAAGTTCATGAACACAAATCTGTATTACATACAATAGTAGCAAGTTTCTTCCTGCTGTTTCATATTGATGATAAAACACTTCTCACACTCACACGAAATCACTTCTTACAGTTCTACAATTTTACATCTAGTAAATTCTAGAGACAATTTGAATAATGTTACATATACAGAACTACGGAACTCTCATAACATCAGTTCTTGGTGTGCTGGAAATCTTATTTCCATAATATATCGTGACTTCATTATGCCCAGTAGACGACGACTACTTTGGAATTTCTAGAAATGTAAGTGCTATTTATTTATTGACTGTATCGTTGGTCGTGTTGGTTGCAAGCGTGACTGCCGATTCTGGATTCTAATCCCGGATCGGGGACTGCTGGATTTTTCTAATTAAGATTTTCTAGTACTGGCTCGGAGCCTGGAGATGTGGTCGATACATGTAAATATGCTCACCGCCTATTCCATAGTGGGACGTAAACGTAACTGGGGAATCGTGGGGGTATACTGCATACATTCTTCTGCCTACCTCTACGTCGATTATATGCGTGATGTTACTTTAAGTGTTATTTATTATCTCTATGATTGCATGAAACAATTTGAAAAACGTTATTGGATAAGGCGTGTGTCGTATTCTTGTACCTACTTAATCACTGATCGCTGACGCGCAAGATCAAACCAATATAGAAATAGCTAGCATACGCGATTGTAACGAACATCAAATTCTGTTCTATCTAAGATTAGTAATAAATACGTTAAAGTTCAAGAGGACTTAATTGGAATGTTTCGAATATCAGGCCATCCTCAAAGATGACTAAGTTTCTATGTGAAGCTTGTGGAATCTTGAAGGCTGTCTTTGTTATATTTATATATTTTAATTTGATTAAAAGATTAGTCTCTTCGCGATTAATTGTTGGTGCATCAACGTAGCATGGAGTGTACATATGTACCTAAATTTTTTTTTATGAGTACCTATTCTTAACACATTACCACTTTACTCTGCTTAGTACATATTAAGATTTTCCTTAACCATCCAAACAATAATGTAAATGCATGGTGCAGAAATCTCTGGCGATCTGAACATTATACGAATTCATGCTCGATGTTAATATAATTGAATGCGTGAAATTAGAATTTAAAAAATAAGGCAAACTTGTTTTTTTGAATTCACGCACACTACAAATTGTAGTCTCATTTCTTTTCATACTAATGAAATGGAGAACCAGCGTGGCATTTCACCCTCAACCTCGAACAGTCTGAGCTATTGAATTTGAACCTGTGAAAAGCTCGTTACTTTCCTTACCTCGATGTACAAAAATATAATTTTCTGAAAACATTACTGGCTGCTTTTTCTAACATCTGGAGATTTCCGCAATGTACCCAAGAATATGTCCATATTTTAAAGTAAAAATGAATAATCATTTATGTGGCATGTTATGTATGCATCTTTCTCTTGAATAATTGTACAGATTCTACAAGATAATTAGGTCAGTACTAATATGTTTAATTCAAACACGAATAAATATAAAAATAATGTGAATGGATAATTAAATATGATGAAACAAAACAAAAATTAACAGCACACGTTCAACAAAAACTTTACTTGCAACCTACGAGCATCTTTCCGATCTGAAGTTCAGCACAGTTTTAAGATTGAATGCACATGGCCCTTTGTGGTTTGAATATAAAATATGCAGATGAACATAAATAAAAATGAAACCATTCATTCTTTTATTATTAGGTCAGTTGTTCTAGAATTAGCTTCGTTCTTCTAATATAATGGAATCGTGAAACAACAGGAAAAAAAATCCGTTTTTAATATTCTCAGCTACCACCGTCCGCCATTTACAATTGGGTTACACTATGACGTCGCTACAATTTTACTGTCTATTGATATACTATCCACATTCATTTGTGGCGTGAAAAGATGCTTGAAGACATCTTATAACGACGCCTTCGTATGTGACAACACATTATGGTTTCAAAAGGTACTTTGATCTTTCACGAACGTCTGGACGCATTTGAAACTGTGAATAACCTACTGGAATTAGAACAACATCCATAGCAACGAAATGCTTGTGTATTGGCCTTTTTTTTTTGGTTCGTAACGTGAAAACCTTTAATAGGTACCCGGTACCCTGGGATAGATACTGGGTTATGTGGGACTTTTACCGCACTAAAACCCCCTGGGTGTCTTTCCTTAGCGCTAATAGGACTCCGGGATCTCCAACGGAACGTACGAGTGCAATGCGTATTGACCTAGTTTTCATCGTGTCTTGTCTACGAAAAACATATAAAGAGCCTCAGGACAAGGTCAAATAATACTGCAGCTGAAATTACATTACATTCAGGATTTAATTATTTTTTTTTATTTATATATGTACACCCAGAAATAATGACAAAAATGGACGCGAGCAGTTGTACACGTTGTATTGGAATATCTTCCAGTAGGCCCGCTGGTGGAAAGTTTGCAGTTGTTAATTACTAGTTATATCAATATTCTTAACTGCAGGCTTGGTGTTACAAAAAAAATATTTGATATAGGTACTGTATTTACGGTAACTTTAGTTAGACTACGTATTTGATAACTTAACAGCGCAACAGCACAGATTCAATTTAACTGATTATCCTGACCCAGTCTCTCTTCTCAGTTATTAGCTTTTGGACCTAAAATCAATAGCCCCGGCTGATTAATTAATTGTTAATCAACGTAGATCGCCTATATAGCGCTGTTTACATAAGAAGTAATTATTCTCGACTGCCTTCAATTATTCTGCTATATTAATATCTTGCAGGCATATTGGAAGAAAGATGAAAAACTTTCACCAGGCGACCCTATTTCTGTTGTTAAGTAACTCCGTTTATCTTTTCATGTACACATGAAAGCCGTGTTTGGATATACGAAATATTTCGATTTAAATATCGTAAATTAGGTACTACATATATATCGTAAATTAGGTATTGAGACATCACTTGGCATGAATAGGCTTGCAATTTTCATGTATTATGATCAATTTATTCAAATATTGTAGTAATAACATTTTTCTTACTTTTACGAGTACTTTTCCTCTTTTTATTGAATACAGGAAATGTATTAACTCATCCATTGGATTTCAGATATTTATATTGTTTTATTGTTATCTTGAGATTCTAAATAATAAGCGATAAAATTAGTGTTAAAACAGTAGCCACCTTGTTAGAAACTTAGAGTAATATTCTACTTATTATTTTAATTTTTCTTTTTATTTAAATTCGACATCTAACACTTGCTACGCTTTTTCTATGCTACAATTTGTCATTACAATTCATTAAATTATGTATTAGGCGTGAACCCTAATACATTCATTACGAGTGAGCACAACTTAAAATCAGTATCTCTGTAAATTCAATGAGCGATAGTTTTATTATAAGTTTGTTAGTTGATCATTCTAATCAAGTCTACCTTTGGGTTCTAAGTCAATATGATTCGGTAATGATAAGAAATTTACATTTGTCATCTGCTAAGTTTAAATATTACGTTTAATGTAACCAATTTAATAAAAGAGATTTTAGTATTTATGTAAGCGTAATGTCGACACGTCTGTAATCCCCAAGAGGTGGGCAGAGGAATGCACACTCCCACGATGCACGACTCACGTTTAGTAGGTGGTGAGCCTATTGCCATCCACCGGGCACATATCCTGACTCCAAGCCACTACTAGAAAATCTTATTTAGAAAAATCTACTAGTTTTCCACCCGGTTTTAAACCCAAGACCCCCAGATCGGCAGTCGCGTTTACAACTAACACGACCAACGAGGCAGTCAATATTCTGATACTTGTATCACCCAATCTATACCTAACCTGGATATCGCAATTCAATGGTTGCGTTGTATTCACCGATTGGCGATTCAGGATACTGCTGTCACATATCTCGCTTCACTTTATGATATGCAGCGTGCAATATCGTGTATCGGAGCGACGCTACTGCGTTATCCATTTTGGTGAACGTTATTTTGCACGCAACGTTCTGAACCGGAACATATTCTGCTTTCATTTTCTATCACCTAGCACTGAAATAGAATTCTCAGATCGTTTTCGTTCTGATTTCGTCATTATTATGTCCTCACGCTGACACCCGTAAGGGGTAATCAGTGGCCACCGCTTGCCAAATAACGTTACTTGTAGATCTCACCTGATATTACTCCTCTTCTTCTTCTCTGCCTACTTCTTCGGGGATTACAGGCGTGATGTTACATAGTATGTAGTGATAATTAAACAGTAATAGTGTTCGTTTGATGTACAAAATATAACACACTCACCCATCATGAATACACACACAATAAATTTTAAGGTTCGAAATTAAACATTGTTGATTTCGCTACGATCTATTCTGATAACGCTCTTGACGAGAATCAATTCCAAGGGTGTCTGCTACTACATGAATAAATATACCAATTAAAACAAACACTTCTTTTTCCTTTGACTGTTTCCAAATAGAATAACTTGCTTTAATCTTTACCTCAGTTTTTACGATGTTTCATGGGCACTTGTATCTATTATGTAATTTTTCTTTGATGAACGCTTATACTTAAAAAATGCAAATCTTAACCACTCAACATACGAACACGTTGTTATATGACGTATAACATTTTAGCACGTTTCAATCAGGTGCAAGGTGAATTCGACCTTACCATATGATTTTAAAGTCGAAAGCTGTGCACATACAGCTGGTGATACAGTGTGTACATTATTAATAGACGTAGTAGACAGAAGAGGGTTAATAGTTGTCTACGTTTCACGTTATAGCTCGTTTGTGGACGAACCTCTTAGGCAACGTATCTTAGCTGTCCCCGCTTGATGGGTAGCAAGATATATGTATATACTTTTCTAAATTGTTTCGTTCACTCTCTTCATTTGCTTTTCCATTGCTACCGAGTAGGATGGCTTCGACAAACAAAACAATAAATACTATGGATCACGCTTTGTGTTAAATGGTCACTCGGCAATTTTGATACAAATTCCCTTTAATGCTTGTTTTTTATTGTGATCAATGTTTTACAGTAATGTGCGTACATTATATCAAAATTTAAATCAAAATTTAAATTTAAAAATCTCATTATTGACTCTACCAAATTCCGTGACGCCGGTTTATTGTTAGAGTAACGCGTATTGGACTGGTTAGCAGCAGTCAATCAGTTCGTTAATTTTTTTAACAACCAGTTAATTTTCATTGTATGTTATTATATCCAAAGCCTATTAAATGAAAACTCTATATGTTATCAAATGATATATAAATAATTTGATCAAACGCAACATCACGCCTGTAATCTTCGAAGAGGTAGACAGAGGAGTGTAATACACTCACACGTTTTACCAGTTACGTTTATATCCCAACATGGAGGTGAACCTACTGCTATACATCGGTACATTTCCATACTCCGAGCCTAATAAGGAAATCTAAATGAGAAAAATTCAGTAGTGCCCGACCCGGGATTTGAACACAGGAATTTCCGCTCCATCAACACGATCAACGCGCAAGTCAATTTGATCGAAAACTAAAATTGATAAAACCAATTAAAATAATTAATAAGTTTTAATAAAATAAGTGATGTTACGTTTAAGTGTTGCATATCTGACCTAAACCTTTGATACATTTCTAGCATTGTTGATCAACGCTCGTTTATTTCAACAATCTCTGATACAATCATTCTATGGTATGAAATATTTGTCTGAATGTTTCACTACCTTCAAATTCCCACGGGAATATGTTGAGCTAGCTGGCATAATGTTCAGCTGTAGTGCCTTATCTTACATGCACGACTTACGTTCGGGCAATCGGGAACAAGACTATTCGTATCTTCGATCGCTAAGCTTGGTACGGCCTAATTTATATGCTCATACCTAGATTTCAGTTTAAGTTGTATTCAGGCAACTGTGATATCCAGGTGGTGTAGAGTTTAACCTCCCACTCCGTCGGGCGCGCGTTGTAACCTTCACCTCTTTACAAAAATGTGCATAATAAAATCAAACAGCACTGGCGGTAGAATGGTAAGAACAGATCGCGAGAAGATCTCAGAGCTCACCATGATACTCGTATTCTCTTCTATTGCACTTGGCCAGCATGGAATATTATGACCGTAAACCTTCACAGACTGAGAAGAGAACTGTGTCCAGCCGTGAGACGATAAAAGTGTTGATCATGACAAAGCAGTTACTGTAACAGATGATGTTATCTTATCATGGCTCTGAACCCTTATAAAACTGCGGCTGTAATAAATGTTTGCCTAGTTCATCTGCCTCATTTTTCGTGTTGGTTGCAAGTGCGACTGCCGATCCAGAGGCGAATTTTTCTAACTTAGATTTTCTAGTAGGGGCTCGGAGTCTGAATATGTGCCCGGTGTACGCTAATAGGCTAACCACCTATTCCATACTGGGACCTAAACGTAACTGGTGAAACGTGGGAGTGTACTACACTTCTCTGCCTGCCTCTTCGAGAATTACAGGCGTGATTTTGCGTTGCTTTATAATAAATTTCGTGTATGAAATCCATAGAGAGGTAACTCAAGTGACAAAAGGCTCATACGGCAGAAGTCACTGAATAAAGAGAGCTTTTATGACTCGGCGTAAAATGTAATACTCGCTTAGTCATCATATAAATTGATGGTTTGGAGTATATTATTACAATGTGTTAGATGTAAAAATTCTTGCAACATTACGCCTGTAATCCCCGAGAGGCAGGCAGAGAGCACTGAGTGCCAAATATCTCTGTGCCAAACATACAGACCTGAACTGCTTCATTCTACATTCATCACTCTCTGTATACAGGTACTAACAGATTCGTTCCTGCTCATGTCGATGTTAGTTCCTATGTTAATGGCAGTAATGGCCCCTTGTGACGGCTGCAAAAGAAAGTTATAAACGAGCAACGTTTGCAACTTTCTTCACAGGGCTTAAAAAGAATCTGCTCCAAGTGGAACAAACACCTGTTACCTTATTTTAAACGTGGATATTTTTAACAGTGAAATAAACCTTTGTTGATAATTGTATAGTGTTAGTGTATGTTGTGTAGTGTATGTACTGTATACCTTCAGAGGGCGTGTAAGATATTTGAGGCACCTACATAATTGATAAATTCGAGGAGGTAATAGGTTTCTCAGTATCTAGTAGCTATAACGACTTATTTCCTCTATAAAAGTTTTAAACTACCATTTAAAGGGACTTAAAATCAAATAGATACTTTTAACGGAGCTTTTAACGTTACTAACATCAAGGCTTAAGATGACTCAAAATGTTCTCTGAGCATCGAAAAACTTTTATCTAAGTTTGGAAAATTAAATACATGTGCGTCGGAAAAATAATGAATAAAAATTTTCTCATAGCAGTCATGTTTCGATATAACAAAAGCTACCTAGCAATATTAATGATTCTACTAATTAATAACAGTTTTCATTTGCCATTGAAGTTAAGATATATTTAAGTGTAGACATTTGGTTAGTCACTCCATTCTCTACCAATCAACATTGAAACACTAATTTTGACATCTAATATCGACTGACTGCGGTAACTACAGATTGAACAATGGACATCCTGATTGTTATAGCAAACGATTATGGTTTGCAATCTGCATCGGTTGATGTTATTAACGTTGGCAACGCCATCTAGTGTCAGTATTAGAGCTACACTAAATGTGTTTATCGAAATACATTCTCCCATATTAATTAAAATTCCGACAATCCTGAGGTCGCATATTGAGTCGCATATATAAGAGGCGACTAAACCCGGTTCTGGCAGATCGCGGTATGGCGCGTTATGGTACTGCCATACGACGGAGGTGGCCTCTCGTACCGCCCACGCTCTGCCCGTTACCGGCCAAGGCATGTATCCGGGCCCAGTTAGGCTGGGCTACACCGCGATCTGGCAACGCCAAGCCTAGTCGCCTCTTACGATATGGTATGCCGACATGGGTTCGGAGAATATATTCTTTTTGCGGCCCGAAATGGACAACAAAATTGAATAACATAAAATACAGTTTTAAGGAGACAGTATGACCTAAATTTAAATGAATTTGTAAATACCTAACATATTAATATATCAAAAAACTGGGCCCAAAGTTTTTTCCATCTGGCTCTTATCTTCGGTTTATTGCATCGAATGAAGGAAAACGATCGTTTACATTGATGTGATTTTGACGATCATTAAGTGTTTGTACGTAACGTATGTAGGTATCTCGTGAAAAAATGAAATGTTTCTAATTTGAAAATATAATTGTTCTCTGCAATTTCGTTCACGTAATAATGTTGTAAGTATTTTTTTTATTATTTTCTATAGGTAATAGAATTTTAACAAAATCGGTACTGCAGGTGTCGACGGGAAAACGTAATAGATCGAAATGGGTAATTTTTCACTTCTAATATTGACACGGATTTTAGAAGTGCCTACAGCATTAGATGCCGGTCTGATCTCCTAACTCCGTAAGGGACATGGCATGATCATGTACAATAATAATAATTTACGGAATCAGTTGCATGACTAATAACTACTTTTATATGTAGACAATTCTGTACACTGTTAAATACCCGATTGTGAGGAAATCCTTCAATCTTTTTTGACAACTTTTTATTATCATTATTGTAACATCATACTAGGTTCTAGATAGGCCGAAAGTACCGTGAACCTATTCATATTATTATAATAAACGATAAACCCAGGACCGTGGCAGTCTCCTAACAACATCGTTCGTGTCGGTACTATGCCTAGGACTATGTACGAGTACGTTACAATGTACACTGGTACAACGGCGCCAACGTTACAATAACTCGCTTTGTACACCC
>DWDW01000992.1:0-12641 GCA_018245635.1 Mimoniades versicolor eupheme
CAAGTGAAAAACATAGAAAATGTCCTTTTTGGAACTTGATACTTTGTGAGGTCAAAGATATGGATATTCTAAGACTTCTAATGCAATAAAACAAAACTGGCCAAAATGTAGTACCGACTAGATGTTAATTGCTGCAGTCGAAATACACAGATACGTTATAAAATGTAACAATACACGAATATTTATGAAAAATATAGCTGTCACAGCGTTCGGTGCGAATACGCACTCTTTCATATTTAATACATACGTTTAGAAATGTCAACATTACAATTTAATAAAAGAAAAGTAACATCACGCCTATAATCCCCGACGAGGTAGGCAGACGAATGTAGAACACTCTCACAATTTAATTTATGTTATATTGGCTGCCTCGTTGATCGTGTTGGTTGCAAGTGCGACTGCCGATCGTGAGGTCTTGGGATCAATTCCCGGGTTGGGCATTACTAAATCTTTCTACTTTAGATTTTCTAGTAGTGACTCGGAGTCTGGGCATGTGTCCGGTGTATCGCAATAGGTTCACCACCTACTCCACAGTGGAACGTAAACCTAACTGGTGAAACGTGGGAGTGTGCTACAGTCCTCTGACTGCCTGTTCGGGTATTACAGGCGTGATGTTACATTTAATGTTATTTATTGGATTATTATTTAGAAGTTATTGGATTATTATTTAGAAGTATGTATATCTTAATGTAAATATAAATTGATCGTCTGGTTATGTCAAATTAGATTAAAACTTTCAACCCGTCTTTTAATCTTAACACAGCTACAAGATATTATTATTACTTTTCATTTCTTTTCTCCATCTTAATTAAAAAAAGGGTAAATTACAACATCACGCACGGGCCTTAGCTAAGCGGTTGATGAGGTTATTCTATGGCAAGAGTGGCTGATGAAATTATTATTATTATTAAATAAACAAATTGTCTATGTCTGGGCGGAGTAAGAATACATTCCCCGAGGTACAGCTAAATGCTTGGTACGGGCAGCAGCAGGCGGTGGGAGAAGCTGTGCTCTGTGCTCCCCAAACATCTTGCCCAGCGTGCGGATTCGGTGCATTAGCCCTCAGGGAGCCCTGTGTCCTGTGTGATAATGATGAAATAAACAAATTTTTGAAATTTGACGAAATAAACACCTTTAAATAAATGTAACATTTATAGACGGAAACATTATTATAGCATAATAAGAAATACCGTCACCTGTATATTTTCATTTGCATTAAATTGTATGCGACTATCGATTTTCCAAAGAGCGGTCTCCATAGCATGCGGCCAATGGATGGTGGTCGGGATATGAACGAGTGTGCAAACAAGTGCGTTTGAACGCTCCGACGCGACGGCGCGAGTGCGCGCGCGGCAAAAACGTCCGCCATTTTAATTATCGTGACCAAATAAACATGCGCGCTGATGTTTACGATTGTATTAATTATACCTCATTTTTACATATTTGCTTGCATCTTTTAGAAACGATATATTATGTGCGAAGGGAGTGATGAATGTGCGAGAAGCACGTCAGGTCTGTAATGACTGTAATGATGGGTGTGTTTGGCGTTCGGTGTTCTCCGCCTACTTTGTAAGGCAGCGGGCGTGACGGTGTAATAATAAATTGAATGGCTTGTGGTGTACTATGCTGTTATTAATCTTTTTAAGTGCAAAACAATAGCATTTATCCTTAATTTTTTAAAGGGTATTTAGTGAATTAATTCCGTTGCGGACCGAGTCGACTAACTGCCTCGTTGGTCAAGTGGATGCAAGTGTAACTACTGACCGCTAGGTCCTGTGTTCGATCCGGGGTCTTGTGCTATTGGGTTTTTTACCCTGAACTTCCCAGTAGTTGCTCGCAGTCGCAAACAATCGGTTCCGTAACGTAGCAGACGCAACGTAAGCGTGTACTGCACCCGGCCCTTCGCTTACTTTTTAGGGATTACAAGCGGAATGTTACCTTTAGTAAATAAAGTTGGTTTAAGAATAAAGTCCTATATGTGCGTTCACATGTATGCGAAGAGTCCAAGAGGCCGCTGCTGCGTGCGGACGTCCGCACCCAGCTTCGAACAACACTGAAGGAATAGCACTGTTGTAAGCGTCAGTCAGTTCTACTTACTATAAGGTATCCATGCATTACAGTCATTGTTAATTGCAGGGATAGCTGCTGTTAGTGACTACAGTTACTCTGTTTGGGCACATAATAATTGTTAGTGTCCTGTTTATCCGAAGCTGGTTACAGATGCGTTGCTACTCCGGAGCTCCGTGACGCATATTATATCAGTAACAATCTTCACAGTAGCTATAGAGGTAGCGATGGTAGGTTCCCGGACGATCTAGATGTTGCTTAGTACCTATATTGTTAAGTAAATGTACTATCAAAGTATATTTTACATATCATAAATCGGTTCAGTAAAAAGAGAGATGTTTGCTTGGTTCCAACGAGACAAATTGATACAGATTGAGTGTTACATACATATGTATGTAGGTACATAGTAATGTCTTTGCGTGTAATAATGTGTGTTTACATAGGTGGCTCGGGGAATATTATTTTATGACATTTTAGTTTTCATTTCATTAGTACAGTATTCGGTTTTACTCGTAGGTAATACTTCAGCAATTTGTTTCTGATTGTCTCAGCGGTTGGTGAGAACGGTTCTTGGTCACACCAAGTATTCCCATTTACATTACCTGAATTTGGCTTGGTGATTTAGAATGTAGCGTTCCGGTTCAAGAGTGGCGGACACAAACAGAAGCAGTGTACAATATCACTTACCGTAACGAGGAGAAAACTGTCGCGGGCAAATCCGCACATCTTAACGTTGTCTATAATGTTGTCAAAGTGTACGATGTCCCAGCCCGCACTTGGCTCAGCGTGGCGGACTGTGGCCTTCACTCTCCTTATTCTGAAATGACAAGAATCTGTTGCAATAGAACACTGAAAGCGTTGTTAATTATCATAAATATTTGAATTGGAGTCTCTGTTCTAACTCTATATTTAGTAAGTGATTGGATAACACTTAAAATTTACAACATTGAATTTACTCTAACTCTTGACCCGTTTAATTACTGAACGGCGGGTTGACGACACAAGAGCTCCATAAACGTTCTTAAACAATAAAACAAACACTCGAAAACATTTATCTCGTTACACCCAATATTATCTGAATGAGAGAACAGAATAATAAAGTAGTAAATTAATTATTCCGCCCGCCGCGCGGGCTGAGGGCCGCGCAATATCGCCTCTGCAGAGCTCTATAAGACGGGCCTTAAAATTTCTAAACCCAGCTAAAATGAAATCGCTTCAGAAAAAGGGGTTTGTTTTAATGCCCATCAGAAAATAAATGCCGAGAGACAATAATGTAGGATTCGTTGGTAGATATAAATTCGGAATAAAAATACACTTCACTGAGTCGAACGCTTCTTAGTGTTGTGCGTTTGTTGCTATTAAACGTAGATATCTTTATTTGATTTTTATTATGTATTCACACACCACACCAAATTCTTCACGATGTGGGCAGATAACACCAAACGCCAAATATCTCTCTATCCTTACAGACCGGACATGCTTCTTCTGCTTTCATTAGTTTACTAAATATATAATTATAAAATACTGATATTCGTATTTAATATTTGAAACATATGACTTGTCCGTGTGTTATTCTAAGTATTTAAGAGATTATTACTAGATTGATATACTAATGTTACTAAAATGTGATAAAATTAAGTGAAACAACCAATTTTGTATACTTATGAGCTCTTGTAATTTTTAAATACATATGTTTTTTTAATCAATATCTGTTTTGGAACGCAGCCTTAATTAAAGAGTATTCGGTGAGAGACCATAAGGAAAAATGTATTTTTATGAAGTTTTAATTCCTTTCTTTTCGTATTATTGAATAAGCACACAACACGAAGGACAGATAGACAGAACAGACGAGAGGTAGAAAATAGATAAGCTTGTGTGAATTTAGGCCCGTGCTATAGTAAATGAAATATCAATCAAGGTCGATGTTGAAAAATACAAGCACAGCATAATTTAAATTTTATTTATTTTTTAATAATGTAAAACATTGATTAACTAAAAACTACTACACTAATTTTTTCACCCTTTTTATCGTTTCATTGTTGCAATATGGGTCACCTCTCAAAATAGTTGCCAGGTCGAATGCGGATTGGCAGACTTTGCACACCTTAGTGAGCCATTTTTTTAGATGTTTCGGTTTATTAAAAAAAATGATGGTCGATAGTTCATCGTCACTTCCCTAGAGAAATAAAGTCGCTTACAAAAGAGTTGCGAGCATGAACGTTAAGGCTGGTTGAACAAATAAATGAACCGATCGATCGACGGAACCTTGTCGTGTTGCCCATTGCCGATACTGAAATTTCAATATTTATATTTCAATATGTCAATATTTGATTATTTTGTTATAGTTAAGAATTTATAGTTTATAGTCTAAATGACACTATCTTTTTTATGTTTAATGAATCTGATTATAAAAAAGGAAGATTTTTTAAAATTGTGTAATGAGTTACTTGTCTGCCAATCCGTCCTTGGTCAGCGTAACAGATTGAGGTTAAACCCTTATTTATTCCTGAAAAGTGATCCGCGTGCAACAGTGTTTGGATACAGGATCAAAAACGTTGACTACGATGACGATAGTTAATGGGTTATTGGACTTACTTCCTCACACAGCTTGACGGGTGCAAGCGAAAGGTAATTTGAAATGAGAAAGAATGCGAACTGCTCTCCGCAGCGCAACGCTGTTGACACAGCTAAGTAGCAAGACGACGCTCCGCTTCATTTGCATTTGTCTTAATCTCCGTTATGAATAAAGAAAAATTTCTGGCGATGTTTTAAGCGTTCCAAGGCTTTAAGCGCCGCCCGCCTAATGAAGACCGGCGGCGGGATTACCGCCCGCCCCCGCGACCACTCTCGTCACATTACACTTTTAATTTGATGGAATCTTATTATTTTCTTTTGTTGATTTAAGCCCTGGTACCGGGAGACGGCGCGAGACGTGACCTGCAGTAGAAAAATGCGATTGCCATCTAAAGCCAACCGTTTAAATGAACGAGATTGGAGCTTAAAAAGTATAATGGACGAGGGGGGATGCCGCGCGGGCGGCGATCTCGGGGGCGCAAGATGGCCGATTTGCGATTGAGATGACATCCCCCACCTCCCCACTCCCCACGACCTTCCACCCGCGAAGATCAAGCAATATAATTAAATCGTCCGTCTGTACGATCCACCTACGTTTATTCCCGGTATTGACTTCACTTGATATCTGTTTATCTAGCAGTTATCATTGATGCCTACAACAGTAAATGAACGAATTGGATATTAACATAGCGTTATGGTGATAGTTTATTGTTTCTTCAACTTTCTTCCCATTTTTAAGTACGCGGATTTCATACGGTGCGGTAGGATAGATTGAAAATGATGACCAATTCAAAAGTATAATCAGCTTTTTATATTTTCACTAATTAATGATCATCAGCAACATGAACCCTTGTACCGTTCCAGATTTGGGACACATTCTCTCCTGACGAGAAGGGCAAATACTAGGGTGCGTTGCATCTGCTTAAAGTAATTGTGTCAATATTCTCAATTCGGTTAGATACATAATTGAGTAACATTTACTCCGCGTAAAAAAAATTGCGAGAAGTGTTAAGGTCACAGTCCGCCACGATGGCACGCTCCTGAGAAAAAGATTATGGACTATTCTAAGGTGTACAGTTTTATAAGGCTCAGCGCGGATGTACAATTAATCGACCATTCTCTTTGGCAAGTACATAGTTTATTATTCTCAGTATTAATATTGAAAGAAGCTTATATTAACTACATACACGAATATGTAATACATACATGTCATAATTTTCCCAAAGATGATTTCTTTACTATTGTAGCAAATATTTAAACGTACAACGTACATATGTACATAATTTGCTTGGGTTGTAGGTACTTGTATGGTGAACATTTCAACCCCATAATTAAGGCGGGGGTTAACTTTAAACATCTGTACTATCACTGCTCTTATCGACTCTTTTGCTATTACCTACATACACATACATATCTTCACGCCAGGTCCCTTGCGGGGTAGGCAGAGAGCACAGAGTGCCAAGTATCTCTATTCTAGCTCACCTGTCGTGCTTCGTCCACACTCATCACTCTCTTCATACATGCATGCTCATTACCTGTTTGTTTAGTCACGTATTTGTGTATTAAAACATGGTTAATTAACTTGGTATAAATTACTACATGGAGGAACATTTCTGTGCGTCTTTTTTAGAATATTGAGCGCACGGGAAAGACTTGGCGTGGTTGCGCTTTATGTAGAACAGGAGTGTTATAAGTTAAAACGCATTCTTATGTTACGAGTATATGCGTTACAAATACTTTAGATAAAATTTTCATCTAATACATAAAAAAAATATTTTATAATATACATATAACATTCATTGTTTACGTTCATACCGTCAATGTCAGACATTTATTTATAGCATATGGTCATAATGAAGCATAGGGAAGAGAGTTATAGAAGTGTAGTCTTTGATTTAAGAACCTTTAAATCGGTGGAATTTAATTTATTTAATCACGGTTGAAATTTAACCACTGTTAGACCATTCGTTTAAATTATTTCTTGCTAAAATAATGCCAGCTCTGACAAAGGCCATTGCTCACGCTTTTCTAGGAGTCGGGGATCTCTGGTTTAAATGTAACACAGTGTATGATCAATAAAAAATATTGTTATTAAAAAAAAGGTAGTCCCGTGGTCGACGGTTGATGGTTACCGCCAGTTGCAGTATGAAGACAACAAGTCACGCCCACTTTTAGACACTCGCTCGCTGCTACGATGCTACGCGGTTTGTTCGTAGCGTATTGCGAAAACTAAGTGGAGTCTATTATTTAATAATAATAGCAACATGGGCGCTCTAAGAAAGAGAGGGAATGATCTTGTTACTTTTTTTTTATACATATATTCATAAAAAGTACTTGGATAAGTCCCATAAACAATAAATATTATAGATAAATATATGTGGTGACTGGCTCGTTGACCGAGCGGTTGCAAGTGCGACTGTTCATCGAGAGGTCCTGGGATCAAATCCCCGGCAGATTTCTGAATTTATTAAACTAAGATTTTAAAATGTGACGTGACGTGACGTTATTGTTTTTAAAACGTGTTTTTTTTATATAAAAATGTACGTTTGGTAATCATCTATGCGTTTTGTTTGTTTATTAAGAATCCGTACAGCATAATATTTCTCTAGATGTGGAATTCACAATATGACTGTAACATTAAAACACCGCACAGAAACTTGTGCCTCTTAGATTCCTTTTTTTTGTATTCAACTCAGTAATAACTCAGACGGGCTATCTGCTGGCTGCTGGTGGGTGGTCACCGTCGCCACGGTCATGTGCGACGGCCGAGGCGTGGCCGATGCGCTGTCAGATTTGCAGACGAGCTCTTTTTGCACCTTTCTTAAAGAGTCCCATGTCATGTGCTTAGGCGTATGGCATTTACTACCCCGCATGTGCTTACGCATGACGTTGGAAACAGACTCAATTTCCAAAATATAACTCTAAAAGCAGCGAATAGTTGTATTGTTAAACTTATAAATATACATTTTTACCCTTTAACAATGCTAATCCCGTTTGAGTAAATTTTAAATCTACCGATATTTGAATAGTAAAATCTCTAATAACAAGAATACCTTCACCTAACGTCTACAAAGGAATCTTTGTGCAAACACTCGTTCAGTTACAAAATGTCGTAAGTGTAGGTTTCAAATCACGATCCTAACTCTTAACGAGATTGCAAAACGGATCAATATCGCGTCCTGCGAGGTCAAAGTCGAAGTAGCCGGGCTAAAGGCTAACAGAGAGAGATCGTCGCCTCCTCCGATGACAAACTTGATCTGGTCACGTAATGAAAAATGACTAAACTAGTCTCCGTCTTGCTGAGGCTATTTACTGTCGGCGAGTAAAATGTGCTTATATAGGTACTTTTGGCATATGGAAATAATCTCTGTGTGTGCAAGTTTTTATGTAGAGATGACTATAGATGCGTAACCCATAACTTAGATGTGACGTAGTCAGTGGAGCTGTCCTATCCACATTTTATACACATATCCTACGTGTATCGTACATAGCCCTCAGAGAAGACCTATGTCCACCAGTGGACTACAATAAGATGATGTGGGATATTAGCCGTCTGTTTATGTTATCGTAGGTCCTCTCCGAGCCTGCTTTGGCATTAGTTGGCTGTGTGTAGAAATGTCGCAAGATATTGATATATTATTCTTTGCCTTGTATTACTCATTGTAAAATCCCTTTTCAGATTGTTTACAACAGTTCTGCTATCTTTGCGTTTAAATTGAAATGTTTGCTGATCTGTCAGTGTCAGTAAACAATATCAAAAACCTCTTTTCTTATCTCTGCTTAGTAATACGAAGTATGTAATAACATTGTGGTTGTTTCTGAAATTGGCGTAGTTACTTCTATCACCAGTTAATGAAACTAATATAAAGAAGAAGATCAAGTCTGTAATCAGGTATGCTCAGGGGACCATATCAACCACGGGATTTTGTCGACAAGTCAGCAAACTGATGACCGAAACATTTCCAGTTTCATAACGGTTTTTTTTGTCCAGCCGGAATATGAACCGCAGCTCATCCGTCAAAGAGTTTGATGAACGAAGACAAAACTGAACGATATAAAGCTTTCCTTTGAACAGTTACAGAATAAGGAAAAGTTGTGGAGCAAGATGGGGGCACGACCGCAACCCCACTTTGGGGTCCAAAAAATATCGCATAAACGAGTCGAAGGGCCGCTTCTTCAGCCGCGAAATTTCTGCCATACTTTCAAACCTATAATCCCTCATAATCACCTTTACAAAGCAAAGATTAAAAACGATTCTTGCCCCTTGCGCCCCTCCCCACGCCGCTTTATATGCGAGACAGCGAAAAGAAAGATTAAATCATTATTTTTCTTAAGCTCGCCTCGTTTTTTCTCCGCTCTATTGGAAGTTTTTTTTTTACTTGGACTTTTGATGCGGACGATCAAAGGACTTGTGTTCAAATTTACATAACATTCTTAAATAAATTGCGGGGGTGGTTAGAGGTGGGGGCAATTGAACGCAACACGAATCGCCAAGTGTTCTGTATAAACTTATTAATGCGATTTTAAGGTTGATGCTTAATGTACTACTAATTTATTCCTAGGATTATTGTTAATGTCCCTTTGTTTCGAATAAAGTTATTTTAAAATCTTCACACAAGTGATTTTTTATAATTTCCAATGATTTGAAGATTAAAAGTTTCATTGATGCCTTGTCTGTTGTGTTTTCAGATAAGGAGCGGTCCGTTGTAGCTAAATAATAAAGTATAATATCAATAAGGCAATTAAATGTTTGTGAGTTATTGGAGCGACTTTAAATATTTCGCTGTTAAATACCTAGATAATGATGTTGAGCGTTAATTAACAATTTCTGCATTTCGCTGGCAGACTTTGACGTCACGTTTCTTGCTACAACCGTTGTTTTGTAGCGTCACTAATTATTGTTTAAAGAATAAGCTTAATTTTAATTTAGCTTGTTTTTAATTAAGATCAATATTATAATTATGTACACCAGTCTATCTTCTGTGTTTATACTTTGGTATTAAGACCGTGTGTTACGTTTAGTTGTTTTAATCAGAGCGTCTCGGCTGGAGTACCGACTCGATTTCGGTGCTTTTTCTAATCCTGTAATTTGGTGCTGTCTGCAGACATTCCGGAGAACCTGAGATGCACCTTACGTTGTAGATAGGTGAATAAAAGATAATTTAAAAATCTCTCATCACCAGCCTGATTCAATTTAGTAATCCCGAAATTCTACATGCTAAATTTCTCTAGTCTCAACACCGAGTAAGTACGTACTCAGCGTTCTAATAATAAAAGTACGTTTTTACTGTACTTGTACACTAATATTTAGTCAATTAATCAGTATATAATGTTACACTAAGTACCTAAATGCCGTTTGAATCTCAATCGCTTACAATTAAATCATATTATCTTCTACTGTGACTTAACAACCGAACTCCCAATAACTCCATGAGATTAGTCGCCAACATTCTCATGTCCCTCTCACTCTCATACGGTTGCAAGAAACTCAAAGTTGCCTCGAACTGTAAGTAGACACATATATCATAGGCTTTGTTACCTGTGCCTAAAACAATCAAACAGTTACTTGAGCAACGCAAACAGTGGCCTGGTTTAACTAAATACCGGGTTGGGCTTAAGTTAACTAACCAGATAACTTATGCCCAGTGTACACACTCTTTTCGACTTAGCGCGCGGTGTTTCTTTATAAGGCGAGTGTAAACCGAAATATGTGTTATGACGGATAATCGTAATTTTTAAGAAGCTTTCTTATATTTATTTTTATTATCTTTTTTACTATTTTTTTTTTATGTCACGCCAAGTCTCTTACCGGATACGCAGAGAGCACCGACTATCTCAATCGTTACAGACTTACATACTTACTTGGTGCTCCTGCAGACATTACTCTCAACACATACGGCTGTTCGTTTCGGAGATTTCCGTCTCCTCTATCAGCTGGTATCTGATATAATGGATCAAGATAGGTGACCTTGATGTCAAAAACATAATACCTATAATAACATTTAAATTGAATCTCATTTATATGGCCTTTATTTATCTCATTATATATTTAATTATAGTGTCCCTTAGGATATTTGTCAGTAGATACAGGAAGTGAGAGTCAGACATAATAGGTGGTCGCCAGCGTTTTAAATGTAATATACATATGTTTGTATCTATAGATTATGGTAGTTATCAAAAGGTTAGGTAACAATCCTTCTGTTGAGGTATAGATGGACTTGAAGTATTAGCTAATGATCAATAATAATTAAATTTTGGTTTACTGGAGTATTCTGTAATAACACCAGCGGCATAAACTCCTGGATAAGTCCAGCTGTGGGATGTGCTCTGCATGTCCTATGCGTATATGGAATGTTCGGTGATTATGTAGTTGGTGTGAAAGTTTAAGTTTAGATGAAATATGGTTGTAGTTGGTGTTCGTTAGCAAGTTGGTAGGTCCGCCGTAAGTCTTACAGCTCGGTCCGTAATGCCCGCCATACTGTGTTATCTAGTTTGTCGAACTTTGAAATTATATTTGTTTGATAACACTTCGGATTTTGGTGTGTGTTCACATGTTGTCTAATTCCTGTTTCTTGGAATATAAGCACTAGTTTATACTGCAATTCACTTGAGTGAGCGTGCGTGCGTGCGTGCGTGTGTGTGTTAAGTATGTTAGAGGTATACAGAGATTCATTTCGGTAGGTTGTCTGTTAACGTATACACAGCGTATCGATCTTCACGGACGACACGCGAACGAAAACAAAATAAACGACAAAAACCGTCTCGCCGCTGGAACTTGCCTACATTAGTAGCCGCGGAGTTTTCGTTGACGAAGTTATACCGAGCCATCGATTGCCAATAAGTAAACACAGGTAGCGAAGTCGGAGTATTTAACTTAATTTTTGAGCCAGCAGCCGGGCTTAATTGGGAGAGGCGCAGCGGAATGCCGTCACAAAAGAAGCACTTAAACCAATGTCGAACAGAGGTACGCGGCCGGCTCAAAATAAACTTATCTCGGGCGGGCAAGGGTTAAAACGACGTGGAAGGAACGCCGCTCGCTAATAGTCAGGTGGGCGCCACAAGGGTTAATGTGGTGATTGAATCAAGTGCCACTGTTCCGTTAATAAGGTTACTTATTGAGTTTTAGAACGCCGGATGTCGGGGGGCGCCTGGCTGTTGTGAAACTTGAGGTAGCGGGTTGTGTGGAGCTCCTGCGGGTTTCACTTTTACCTTCTCTCGTTGTTAAATTTTCTATTAAAGTATCAGGACCATACGTGAGGAACGTTTGAGCGAACGATGCGACCTGAACGTCAGTGTTATTGAATATTGAATGTTTATTTTTACATCTGAATATGAGGATAATGTTTGTGTGTACATATTATTAATTCACTTTATGAATATGATTCGTGTTTGTATATATTTTTATTTAATGTTTTCGGTTTAAGCTTTGCACAATAGGAATAAATTGTAGCCTTAAAAGAAACTATATTAACAATATACTGCGGGGTGTAAGTTGGGTTCAAGCTCTGTCTTACGAGTCGAGACCACTTTCATTTGCCGAGACTGAGCCAGGCTCGTGATGGACGATGTGCAAACTAGCTTGGTAAGGAAACTTTGTGTAGGACACGTCAATGAAAACACAGAGTTTGCACAATGGACATCGGCCGGTAGATATCAATGCACCATTGACATGCGCTATCTCAATAGCGTGAGCCAGATGAAAGTACCTTGTCCTTATATAAGCGTTTATACAGTGCTTTGCGTGTGGGTACGTTATTTAAGCAGACCGGCCCTGTAGTCCGACAGTCAGGGTTCATGACTCTTGAGTTGGGTCGTGGTTCCGATTTCCAAACAGAGCGAAAATTTTTGTTAGAGCAAAAGTATCTAACTTTAAATACTTTACTTAGTAATAAACATAACATTACGCCTGTATCTCCTCGTAGGGGTAAGCACTTTAGTGTAGTACACTCTCACGTTTCACCAGTTACGTTTACATCCCAATGTGAAATATGGGGTGAGCC
>DWDW01000993.1:0-12640 GCA_018245635.1 Mimoniades versicolor eupheme
TTTTAAAACTATATACAACAAAAACGATTTTTGGAAGAGCGCTATCAATTGTTGGCTATGCCAGGGCTACATCACTCACTCAAAATGCGGTCACATAGCGTTTGGGGTCAGCCCATGTACCTAATCTATTTGTCTAATTACTTCACAAGAAACTTAGCAATGAAATTGAAACCAAAACAAAAGAAAGCGATACCGATTAATCTATGAGAAGCATAGCATTATATTGTATCAAGAAACTATTGTTAATAATGTCAATACATCAAAAAACCACAAAAATGTTTACAACACCCGACCGATATAAGACATTTCTGTTATTACACGTTAGTCACTTTTATACACACTAATGGAAAAGTTCAACCATTTACGTTCGGTTTTTGGTGGTCACTGAACATAAAACACGTGGAAACAGGAAAAAAACGATATGTTACAATTCATGGCGGAGGGCTCCACGGTGGTGCCATCAAAGTCACTGGCGTTAGGCACCACAGTGGTGCCATGAAATATTTGTTCGCCGCCAGGCGCAAAAGTTCGTCCAAAAGAGCGCCGCATTGAATCGGTTAATATTATCCCTTGTTTCTATGATTCAGAAATATTTGAATATCAATAACAAATATCATAATTGTTATGATCAGCTATGTTAGGAACTTAAGTGATAGTGTAAAAAAGTTTGAGAACAGTGAAATTTTTTTTGAACAAACATTAGAATCACACATTTGGAATGTAAAGTAAAAAACTTACATCTAAGTTAAGGCACACATTAGAATAATTTAAAATGGCTCATTGGTTCCTTTTCTGCAGGTACGGCTACAGTTTATAGAAAATAAATAATAACTTAATTAAAAAAATAGTAACGAAAAACTAAGTGAAACATGAGATATAGCAGTTTGTCATTGAGTGAGTTCCAAATAAAGATCCATTGTAAATCTCGGTTTCCAAATTATTAATGACATGTAATAAGTCTAATGCATTTGTGTTGTCCACAATTACTTGGCATTATTTGGATTATTCTCATTTGTCATCTAAGTTCTTCATGGGAAAGAAATAGAAAATTACATATGTCATATATTATTAAAAATAAATATGCATAATTCATCCATGAATGAATTGTAAATCAGTTATTTTTCAATGATGCCTTAATATACTTTACCTCTTGCACATCACTGAATATTATTTTCAATAATTGTGCAGTATATATATATATATATATAACTAAAGTGACTATATAATACAACAAATATGAACTGGAATTCTGCATTCAGGATATGTCACATAATCAGGTCACCTTGTTACTTCCAATAGAAAATCAATTGGTGGGACACACAATAGAATATTGTAATTAGTCATTGAAATCAAGTCTCATCCAGTTAATCAATGCAGGCAAAACTAAACTCTATCCAAAAGTAATAAAGCAGAAATTACTGAAACAAATAAAATAGAATTCCAAACTCAGTGTAACTAATTGATTATTAGCTTATAAAATTGCCAAGGGTAATTTATTGAAGTGAAAGTTTTATTGTATCTTGCATCCTCTTCTTTTCTTTTGCATATCTGCTTGCTTGTTCTTTTTCTTAGCTAAGCCATCTGCAGTAATATCTGATATAACAGATAATCGTTTTGAAGGATCTCCTTTGTCATATCTATGAGGTCCATTTGTATCTGAAGGATATGCTGATTCATATATATTGTTATTTTCACTTGAACTGTGAGGGATAGATGGGTTTAAGCTGTCATTATTTGGTACAATGTTATCTGTAGGGTAGTGAGATGCAGGTCTAATGCTCACTGGGTCGGGGAACCTGGGCTTCTTTCCTGTTAATGGAGGCGGAGGTGGATGTCGGTGTTGAAGGGATGTATTACTTGGATTTGGTAAAATTGGTTTATCTAATTCAAATGACCGAGTATGGACATGTAAAGCATTAATATTTGTGCTCGAGGTCCCTTCCTGTTTATAGTACTGCTTTGATATTTCTTTGGATAGCAGAGCACTAGCCTTTGATTGTATTTGTTCCTTTTCGAATGGTTCGACATAGTTTAAATCTGAATCCACAGATTTGCATAGACGAAGACCATTTTCACGAATCATATCCCTTGGATTACTGTATGCATCACATAGAATTGCCTGGGGAGGGGGAGGTAGGGGTTCCTGTTGATGTGCTAGTCTTTGTTGCTTTTTTAACAGAGCTTTCTGTCTTGCTTTCTCTTTGGCTCTCTGTAATTTCTTGTACTCACGTTCCTGGAGCAATCGCGCGAGTTCACTGTCTTGGGCTTCAACTGCGCACCTCATGTCTGCCATTAAAGTGTCCTGGCCGCGATCTTCATGGCTTAACTCGCGCGCCAGCCGAGCGTCGCGCTCCTCCTGTTCCAGTCGACGTCGCATTTCCTGTAGCTCCGCACTGGACAGCCCCAATTCCTCAGGATCGATGTCCGGCGGCGAGGCGGGAGGGAGGACGGTGGTGTGCGATGAGCTGGGTTGAATCATATCTGTTTGGTGACGTCGCTGCCTTCGCAAATTTATTTCAGCCATTTCTCGAGCGATTTCAGCATCTATTTCGGCCTGGCGTCGACGTGCGAGCTCCCGTAGATGTACTTCATGCTCGATGCCCCGCTGTTCGTTTAACGCTAACGGAAAATCTTCCCGGATTTGTTGATTCCTGTATCTGTTTTCACACAGGTGGGAATTGATTTCACGGTCCTGCAGGCGATGAGCGAGGGCGCCGTCCGCTCGCACCAGCCACTGTTCCCGTAGATCCGTAACGTGTCCTATTTTAGGCATCGTACCGTTTGCTTCAAAACCCGACATGTGCTATGAATACCACTTTTAAACTTCAAAACAATTATACTCTTACAGGTTTTATTTAACGCAACAATTTATTACAAGACAGTAAAATACTTATTCATTATAGTGCAGCACATGAATCTTGGACACTTTCACAATAAAGTACGTACTTTCTTCGCCGTGAGAACCGAACGAACTTTTTGTATGACGGCGAACTCACTATGAACAATGGGATTGATGATCTACATAATTAATTACTGAACTTGCACCTTATTACACTCGTTCATCCCTCCTCTACACAACAAATTCAAGAATTCCAAATAGGTTGTTGACAAGACGAGAAACACAAGAATGAACATGACAGGCTTGACAGGTGCATTCCACAAAGTGATGTGTTGGGTGTGCGATGTATCGATTGTTGAATCGATATTGCGATTGATATTCACAACCAGTTTTTGTTCGATTCCTCAATAATGAATATTATTGATAGATTTTTGTTAAAGGCTAAAGCATAAACAATTTTAAAATAACTTTACTTATTTTTATCTTCACTTAATAATTTATAACAATTTCTGAGATATAATATATGATATTCATTAAAGCAATTAATCGTGATTATAATGATACAATTTATAAAAATTTATGAGTTACATGATGTTCATTTAAATAAATATATAAGGGGGTGTATGAGGTTTCAGACTCCACTTTAGGAGACCATGCCATGTCCATCTGCTTGAAGTGCACCCTGCTGTACAATAGACGAGGCTAGGACGACCAGCTTATTGCAATATAGTGCAGCCAACTTAGACAAGGCGAAATGCCTCTTTTTTGTTTAGCAATAGGGTTGCGTTTGACTGTTATGCCACCTGATGGAAAGTAAAATGCAGCCTAGGATGTAACACGCTTGCCTAGAAAGTGCCTATTCATAATACATACTTGAATAATAATTCAAGGTTGTTCGAATCGAGAAAAATAGAAGCCGGTAAATTCCATTCTTTTGCAGTCTGTATCAGACACGATTTATCTAACTGTTCCGTTCTGTTCAGAGGGTGTCTATGAGATGTGCATGGACCACATGCACCTATGTACCTCTACGCCAGTGGATGGCGGCGTAGGAGGTGGGAGAAGCAGTACTCACTCATGTACTCATGGCCAGCGTGGCAACTAAAGATAAAAACCCCTCAGACCGTGATCTATGTCTAGTAGTGAACTATGACAGGCTGATGACGATATTTCAGTACCTACATAATGTAGAGTTCGCATCTTATTTGAATAAAAAACGTTTCGACCAATTATTGTATAGTTATACCAATGTTGAAATTATTATTGTTAAACAAAACGAAAGTAGGTAAATACATAATATAATTTAATCAGCCATTTATGTCACATATAAAACGCAATTCGCCATAGTTTTTTATTTATAATAAACATGTCCATTTGCCCTCGGATAACTGGTACGCAGCTACCGATCGTCTTGTAAGTGAGTCACGCGGACATTGTTTGAACTCTGCTTCGTTCCAAAATGTGCCGCTATCTGGTACCGATAAATATTCTCTTAGTGAAAGTATATTCAATTATATATCATAGATTCGCATTGCTTATTTGTGTGAACTCGCCTATCCTTCTGGTGAATTCTTCCAGTCCTTTTTTATTGGCTGTGAGGTAGAACATTTCATCCGATATTCGAAATAACCAGGTTGATAATCTTGGATACCTGGACGACGAGATACGATGGTTAGTGGATGGTATTAATTTTTCTTTTAGTCTAAACGTAGCAAGCGGACAGACGGGCCACCTGATGGTGAGCGGTCAGCGTAGCCTATGGACATGTGCAACGCCAGACGACGCACTTTGCTGGTTTTGAATGAGAGCTTTTTTCACGCCTTTCTTGAAGAACCCTATATCATAACGCTACGGATATACCTTAGAAAGGAGCTCATTCTACATTTTGCACACCTCGTGGCAAAAACGAGCAACGCGCAATCCGACCGATGTTCATCCATAATTTACGTGAGGATCTCATTGGCGTGTCGGAAATTAAAACCTGATAGACATCACGGCAAGTATAAACGAAATACTCATAGCAGTGCATTCTCACTTGTGTTTATCAATTGGCACAAGCACATTCAAGGTGCTAATTGTGGCCGCCACCGCCACGTCCGCTAATGTGATCCAGCAGCCACCAAACCAAGTGCGGGCGCCACCGAGCATGCTCTCCAAGTCCATGTAAGCACTTTCAATGTCACACAGCTGTTGTGGCATCACAAAGCGACAGTTTTCATACAGAATAGGATACTGGAATTAAAATGTAGTCAAAATAGTATTAAGTCCATGTCGGGGCGAAGTAAGAATACATTCCGCAGGCCGGTTCTGGGATAGTGTCGTAAGAGCTGACTAAGCCCGGCGCTGGCAGATCGCCGTATGGCGCGGTTGCCTAGGCACAGCTACATGTCCTGGCCGTCTTCGGCCAGCAGCGTAGTAGGTGCGAGAAGCTGTTCTCTTCGATCCCCATTCCGCACGCCCAGAGTTTATTTAAAGCGTTATAAGGCTGTGGTTTAAAGGATATTTGACTTTTATAATGATTTTTAATAGTATTGTAGAAGCCTGGGCGTGTACTTATAAATGTGAACAAACCAGTCCTGAAAAGATCTAAAGAAATAGAATAATACTTAGTACCGAAAAGAATTTTTTGCTAACCGCATGCCACACAATAAACACATTGATAAGTACAATTTTGATCGAAAAAACATTTCATACACTCACAGCTGCTGCACAATATCGCGGTTGCAGAACCCCTCCGTTGTAGAACATCAACTGATCTAACAACGCACGCCCGCCGGGATCTCTCGGCAGTAATCTATCCGAAGTGCAGTATCTCGACGCCAAGTACGTGGTAATTGCATGACTGTAAATATGTATGTATTAGGTACAACAGCCACTGTTCAGCATGAAATATTAATAATGTATATGCAATAAGGGACCTGGACTGAAGATATGTATATGTATGTACATATATGCGATAAATAATACTGTGCTCAGTGATGACGTAAGCGAGCCATTATTACTACCATTATTAACGTGATCACTAATACAAGATCTGCGTTAAGCGAATTTTGTATGTTTACAGAACTAATTGTAAGTGAAAATGAACTAACAAATACCTGTCATATAGAATTAGCTCCCGATCTTTGAAAATCGGCAACGTCTGAAGAGGATTCATCTGCATACAAAAATGTTATTAAGAGGGCATGTGAAAATATGAAAACTAAACTTTTGATGAATTTTAATGTGTATATTACACTAATATTGTACATCTTTGAATTCACTTATTTTTCATTTACTGTAAGGGACAAATTTGAATCCATGGCAGAATAAGTGTTAGTATTGAATACAACCATTACAAAGAGTCTTCATTGTTGGTGATGTTAATAATAATAATAATAATAATAATAATAATTTATTGATCATAAACTGTGTTACATATCAATCAGAGAACCCTGACTCCCAGAAAAGCGTAAGCTGTGGCCTGGGAATCAGTTCCTTCCCTCTTTGTTTCTTATTACATAGTACATAGTCGGGATACACAGTGAGAGCGGGCGTTAGTGATATGTGTGCTGTCTGTAAGCGAACACGTGTGTGTGTGTGTGTGTGTGTGTGTGTGCTTGTGTGTGTGTGTGTGTGTGTGTGTGTGTGTGTGTGTGTGTGTGTGTGTGTGTGTGTGTGTTCGTCGACAACTTCATTAAATTCTCTATTTCATCGTAACTTTTACTTTGTAACCATTCATAAACTATTGAGGTGAAAATCTAAGTTAGAAAAATGCAATAGTGCCCGACCCGAGTTATGAACGTATGACCACTAGATCGGTACTCGCGCTTTCAACCAACACGACCAACGGGACAGTCACTGATTTTTTTAAATGGCAATCGTGAATAAATTTAGATTCGTTTTTCTGACGTGGAACACTAAGCTGGATTACCAACTTTGTTGGATAGGATTGGAATAAACAGTAGGAACAACCACCTCGTTTGTTACTATGGTCTCTAACTACTCACACCATATAAATTTAAAGAACTGAGGACTACGATAGAGTCGGATAATAAAAGAGCAGTTCATATAAAATTTTGGCATTTGTAGGAACACTCTAGTAACTTCGATGTAACGCGAACAGTGCTATTTCAGCCAAGTGGCGCGATAGGAAGTAGTTAAAGTGCTATTTGTGGGCCCCATAAAAACTTTGGTTACGCGTTAAGTTCCGGTCAAATTAAAGCGTTTTGTACGAACCAACCGGAAGAGAGAAAGTAATAATAATTTTATGTTACACCTCTATTTTATATAATTGGCAAACTTTTTTGTTAGTCTTTACACATAATTTAACTACATATATGTATGCAATTTTACAATTTAAAAAAACATGTTGACGTATGTTAATTGTTGAAATTGAACATATTCGTATGCTGACGTATTTTTTTTGAGAACCTTTTAATTAGATCTTACCATCATAATTTTTGTATGAGTTTATCGATTGAAGCGCATGCCAGCAACATTATCTGATTACTGAATTCTTTCAACATTGTCTACATTTATTATTATTATTTTTTCTTTTTTTTACATTTATTGTTATTGTTTAGAACAGAGATTTAATAACATAACTGTTCATTAGAAATTGCTCTATCTAGTATTGTAAACTGTATGAAAACCTGAGATTTCAGAGTGCACAGCCATAGAGTAGACTCATTTGGGGACCACATTGGAGGCTATATAGTGAGGATGATGGATGAATTTTAGTAAGGATATTGTTCACAATTTAATAACTTAATAATGTCATGGTTATCGAACTTTTGGTAGAACAAAAATAGTTTTGGCAGAATTTTGTTCTAATTAAAGGTACCAGGTAGGTAAGCATAACATAAAATCACGCTAATATTCCATGGAAAGGGCTAGTAGAGAAGAATTGTATCACTATCAGTCTATTACCACATACCGAGCACAAATTTTATTACTAGGAATTTCCAGGTAGAATAACCCAATTCACCATTTTTACATAGCTGGTAAACAAAGTAACAAAGTAGCATCACGCCCGTAATCCCCGAAGAGGTAGGCAGAGGAATATAGAACACTCGCACGTTTCACCAGTTACTTTTAAGTCCCACGATGGAATAGATGGTGAACCTATTGCCACATACCGAGCACATATTCAGACTCCGAGCCACTACTAGAAAATCTCAATAAGAAAATTTAGTAGTGCCTGATTCGGGAATCGAACCCAGGACTTCCCGTTCGGCCATCGCACTTGCAACCAACACGACCAACATATTGCAATACAAGAAAAATCCGAAAGCTATTTAAACAAATGATTATAATATTATTATTCGTATAAAATTAAAATACTTATACAAAACTTCATGTAATATAATTTCTGCGATAAAATATATATACAGTTTGGTTTTAGTCTGGAAGTTAAATAACTTTTGACCTTGTTTTAACTTTGTATCGTTCATTTCATTTTGACTTCTTACGCGAAGTTTGTGATAAGTTTCTAGCTAACTAATCTGCCAACATACCTCTGCCTTACAGTATCTTAAATCATTCTTACGAAACCCGAGGGAAAAAATTATAACGAATTTTCTTTTTAGCTGTTTCGGGCAATATCTTCGTGATTTATGATTGCCATCCATAATTTCTTGTATTATCCATTTTATAATTCTATTTCACTATTATCACAAGACCAATAAGTTAACCATTAGATTGTCAACGTCAAATTGATAAATTGGGTAAATATTTTTTATGCGACAAAAGTTAATTTTATCGCTTTTAATCATTTCTTACAACCAATGTTAAAGTTTTTTCTTCTTGTTTATACTAAGACCTGTTTATTACATCACTTCATTGGCATGTTTTTCACTTCGTTCGTATAATTGTTTCGCGTCTTTATACATTGATGAAATTCATACAACGACACCGTTAAATGTATCTTTATTGTATCTGATATCAATATAATTCTCCTTTTTTATTTTATATTTATGTGTTTGCCAATCACTCAGCACGCCTTCTTAATGCAATTATATGTATATGTAAATATCAATGTATAACAATGTTGGTAGGTCCTTTATATTGTAATACAATTATATTAATTTACACCCTTAGAATGTATAAAGTTATTTACATAGTCTCGTTTAAAACTCGAATCCGTAAAAAAGTCATTTGAAAAACCGTTTACACTTTTATTATCAGCACGATCATGTAAATGAGAAAACTTTAGACTTTTAATTTAAGTAATTCATCTGATAATCATCTGAACGGTCTAACTTTGTTTTGTTAAGCGGCGATTCTATTGAAATATCTACTCTCAAGTTTCGCCCACTTTCAACATCTTTGCTTGTTTGTAATGAAAAAAGGGTGAATTGTATTAAATTTAAAGGAAAATGTAAATATATATATCGTAGGAATTGGGTAATATGTATAAATTGGTTCAGCCAGCTCAACTTATAATTAAGGGAGGGATCGGAGTATTCTATATTAGATAACATCATGCCTGTAATCCCCGAAGAAGTACGCAGAGGCGAGTAGGTACACCAGTTACATTTAAGTCCCATAACGGAATAAGTGGTGAGCGTATTGCCATAGACCAAGCACAAACTGGCCTTTGACTGGCCCGTTGGTACAGTGGTTAGTAAACCTGATTGTTGTGCCGGGGGTCGTGGGTTTGATTGGGAATATTTGTGTGAAGAGCAGTATTTGTTCTGTGTCTGGATGTGAAAAATAAAAAAAAATCTTTAATCCTACTACTTTAATTACTATCAAAATTGCAAATTATAAAAATTCAACAGTACCCTTCCCAGAGACCTAACCCATGACCTCTCATAGAAAGTAATATACATAAGTATGACGTCTATGACATCAAGATTCTATTTCACTGCAATATCGAATAATAGTTGAGTAGGTAAAATATGCTTTTGTTATTTCCATAACTTTAATGTTATAAATACGAGTATCTAACATTATCAGTACAAAAAATCATCTCTACCAGCTTTGATTCAAGTGCAACTTATTTCAGATGTGTATTCGAATGCAAATTTAATACATGTACTTATTATGTGTCAATTGACGCAGGTGCCGAGGGAGGCCAAGACTTACCTATCATGATCATATAGGCCAGATACTGGCTGATAGGGGAGTCAGAAGTCTCCGCAACCGGCGTGCATGTATGAAGAGAGTGAGGAATGTAGAGGAAGCGCGGCATATCTGTAAGGATAGAGATATTTAGCACTCGGAGCTATCTGCCTACCCCGTGAAAGATCTGGCGTGAAGATATGTATGTATGTTATGTGTCAATCACAAGTTGAATAACATTAGGTTTTTGTATTTATACCAAGTGTGGTACAGAAACTAACCAACTTTGAAAATACGCCGTTTGTCAATGTTACGGATCTCCAGTGAAAATTGTTTTTCTTTCCCCATTTCGTGTCACGCATTCGAAGGTTTATTGCTTTATAAATAAAGTTTCAAATTATATTATTGAACGGTTGATTTTTGTTTACTGGAATACGCTCCCTTACTGCCTTTCAGTTACCTGTTCGACTTATATCTACATATTTCCAAATCGGCCGACGCTTTCGTGCTACCAAATTTTTCCTCATGAATACCTCTGTCAATACTAATCCAAAGATGGCGGAAAATGACAGTTTTATTTGACTGAAACTATTATCTGTCTGTTAGAATGAAACAACCGATATTAACGTCGAGGTACATACGTGTATTGTTTTTTAATCAGATAAAAAAGTTTATTTAGAGGTAGCTATTTCGGGACGGCAGCTCCCTTCCAATGAGATTTCTAATGTCACGGTGTGTTGGTAGCAGCGTAATAGAAATTAAAAAAACGACTGTCCACGCGAAGATAGTTCAATAATGATTTAGTTCTCATTGTAGATCGTCAAATATCATAAAAACCGCAAAGCTATCCGAACATTAATAATATGACTTACATTTTCAAGTCGGTTATCTGAAAAAAGCTTCCACCATTGGCGATATCAGTTCAGGAACAGCTGCGCTCAGTCGATTTAGTACAAAAAATCATTGTCTGATGCTTTCACTGTCTAAGTTGTCACCGAAGGGATAAAATTCGCGAGCTGAAAGGCGATTGCGGCGACTTTGATCACTACTTTTCCTTCTTTTTTTCCTTCTACTACCATTTTTCCTTCTTTGATCTGTTCGATTATTACATTAAAATACAAAATGTAACATATTTTCATCAATATTTTTTTTTATGTAAAAAATATACATAACTATAATTTACCTTTACGAGACGTGTCTACAGATTCTCAGTGGAACGAATTCATTCATTTAAAAACTCTATGCGTTTATCAGTGTATGGCAAGCAGTGTCCTGGGCTTGTACATATTAACAACACGCGTATATCTAATCACGATTAGAGTGTTTCATTAAATCGTAAGCTTAAGTTTCATTCTTTCTTTAAGTAATTTTACTTTAGTCAAAACAAAAATACAGATCAATTTAACGATATAACTTGTCAAAACTTTAAATGGCAACAAAATGTTTCGTATAATCAAATTAAAAAAAGGTCCCACGAAAATTCCTAACGAAACAGAAAAGTTCGAACATCCAGATAACCGGCCGATTAATAAGAGGCCCGAATTAAAACGTCAAAGTTTTCTCATCAACTTTAACGCGCGACTTCACAAAATAGTGTAATTAAAAGTTTTTTTTTGTTAATGGCAAATGTTATCCATCAAAAATGTAGGTCATTATTATCGAGATGGGAATGAAATTGATATAAAATGAACTTCGTCTGTCTGGCACCCAGGGGTGGGTGGCAAAATTAGTTTCGAGGGTAGGTACTATTAGTTTTGAGAATATAAGGGTCTCTCCCGCTATAAGTTACGTTGGCAAAACTTTAATGGTACTTATAACTGAATTTGATGACCTGCTAAGTCTTCAGCTTGCATGATAAAACATGATATAATATAATAAAAATAAAAATTGTGGCGTGTGTGACTTATTTATAGGTGACCATTAATGGCAAATATTTTTGAATATTGCCACTTTTCTTTTTTAATACTCACAGTTATTACTCTAAGATGACACTTCTAAAACTATAAACAAATATTGCTTTGTTGTCAGTGTGATAACTAGCGCGGGCTACCAGTCCAGTGGCCAATTATCCTGATCACTAGGTTGGAGCCTGTGGATTTGATTCCCATTTCCTGCCCCGCTTTCAGAACAAATACGCGTGAGATGAGCGTGAATATTCCTTGTATCTCCATAATTATGTGTTTAGAAATGTATATAAAAATACACATTAGTTAATTATGCGCCATGGTATAGATTTATTTATTTATTTATTTTTTACTTTAATTAAAACGGATTAACCAGTTACATTAACTAAAGACCACACTATCATACATCACGCTCGCAGATACTACTTGTAGGAATTTCTATGCACATCAAATTGTTTTACTATAGAGACTATGTATAGTGGCAATATAGGTAATATACAGTGTAACTATTATGTTGACAACATGAAAATAGTTTATTTACAACAATTTTAATAATTATATCTAGAAAACATTCTACTCTAGAATTTAATCGTTCTTATGTTATAAAAAATCGCCAAGATTTTACATAAAGTAGGTCAATTCAAAGTTGCATTTCAATGGCTCTTGCCTAGATGTATATTGGATATTGGCTTTTGTTGAGATATAAAAGTATTGGAAATAATAACAATTATAACATTGATTTCAGAAATTTAACTTGAGTATAGTTACAAAGCAACCGGTGAAACGTGGGAGTGTTCTGCATTCCTCTGCCTACCTCTTCGGGGATTACAGGCGTGAAGTTACGTTACGA
>DWDW01000994.1:0-12637 GCA_018245635.1 Mimoniades versicolor eupheme
GGTGAGTAATATCCAATAGTACGCGACCCGGGATTCGATCACAGGACCTCTCGATCGGCAGTCGCGCTTGCAACCATCACTTGAACAGCGAGACAGTCACAAAGAACACATTTACTGTAATTATTATTTATAATTATTTCTCACCCCAAGACCCTTACGGGGTAGGCAGAAAGCACTGAGTGGTAAATACTTCTATTTTTACAGACATCATGGGTTTCTTTTATTCTTTAAAATTGTTCTCCTTGATGGAATAATGTCAATTATTTTAATTTAACTTTCATTATTCGCTATTTATTACATTGTCTAGTTTATTGCATTAGATAAGGAACAATAAAATAGCAACGAAGGTAAAACTTCTTCATAATTTCTACAGTAGTACTAGTATTATATAAAATTTGTAATAGGTACATAACATGTACAAACATCTAATCCTGCCATTCTTCGAATATGTTTACATCAGCAGATCAATTGTATTGAGTAACAGTTTTGAGCTGAATTGTAGTATGTATTTACGTAAATGAGATCTGTCGCTGATTTCACGCGATCGTAAAAGACCGTGTCACACCGTGTCACAGTTAATTAAACTGAGAGCGTTGTGACGAGAGAGTTGTGACGTCACAGAGAAGTCCGTTGATTGTAAACGAATAGTTGAATCAATCGCTTCCAAACATTTATGAGCTACATAAATCATTGTTGGGCATTTTACTCGTGTTGATTGCAACCACAAGCGCGACCTTTGCCAAATGCGCTAACATTCGCTATTCGTCAACGTTTCCGATTCGATCGTCGGAATACTTAATTGCGTATTTTCAGTAGAATTTTATATATGTATTCAGGTTTCGGCTTTTACTATGTAACATGTTTTAGTATTTATATTTCTGTAAGTACAAACAGTGTAGATAATTGACATGTAATAAGAAATAAGCATTGATATGCACTAAGAAATAAGCAATAAGAATGTAATAAGAAATAAATAGCGTTTTGAGATTTATTTATAACCTCAAATCGAAAATTAGTCTCAATATCGCCTATATTTTTGCTTGACATTCCTTTCCTTTAGCGTATCCGTTTTTGACCGACCGCCTGTGTAAATTGAAATGTTTAATCACACTCAAGCAGCCGGCGGGATTACGGCGGCCGACGTAGGCTGAACAAAGCGGTCGTCGGACGCCTCTAGCGGGTCCCTTGCTCCGAACGTCTTAAACTTTAGGGTGTTACGTATAAACTTTGCTTCATTAATTTACTTCACTTGATATATATCTTTTTTATTGTGTCAAGTCAAGGCGCGCCGCGGTTTTTTAAGTACTTATTACGAGAACAATTCCAAAAACGCTAATTACGTTATTGATGTCGTTTTTATGCTCCCACACTCCATCTACTTCCAATAATTGACCCTAGTTCAATAGCGTGGTAGACCACAGCTGTAAATCTCTCATTCTGAGAACAGACTCATTGTCCACAATTGGAACGGTAATAGAAGCTAAATGAATAACTAGTGACCTTGAATGCTGAGCTAGAGTAATTAATTATGTGGATAACGTACCTGTTTTGTCTTCGAAGAGAAAAAATACTTACTGCTATAAATATGTATGTATTTAGAAATTATTAGTTGTCTAATTACCTCTGTACATGTTCTGAGTTGTGCCAGATATTATTACTCTTTTGGCCCAAACACATAAATAGAATCCACATTAGTCTATTGAATCTATTGTGTTATAACTTTATTATATCGTGTAACATACTATAATATGTACTTGGGAGGTAAGGTTCGAACCCTTGCGAACTTCGCTGTATGTACAAAAGCTGAAAATTAGGAATAAGCGAGACAGGCGTGTCTCGTCCAAAGAGTACTTCGTTTTCATACCTATTATAATTTAATATTACACTGGACATTTTTATGTCTCACATGAGACAGTACAAGTTGTCTTTTATTTAAAGTTCAAGCTTAACTCATAACTCTTTTTTCTAGAGCTTATTTTATGCACAAAAAAAAACATGCCTCTATATCCTCGAAAAAGAGGCAAAGAAGCGCCGTACAGTCTCATGATTCGCAGGATAGGAGGTAACCCTATTGCCATACACCAATCACCAATCTAGACTCCGAGTTGTTCCTAGGAATTTCAATCTAGAAAAATCTATCAGTACTCAATCCAGAACCCCTTGACCATCTGTCACGCTTGCAACCGCTGGAAGAATGAGTCATTCATCATTTATTGCACATGATGTTTTAATTCATTTGTAATGCCTTTAATCACTACAATGTCCACGGTGCTATTCAATGGACGAAGTGATATTCATTAGTACATATTGTGCCCATGACATTACCAGATGTAGTCGAAGCAGTTCCCATTGCAGCAACCTTGCGTTCCTGTGGTACTCTGTGTGATACTTAGAATAATATAAGAGTACAGCACATTGTATTTTATTGCACTAGCAATTTCAGTCGTTGTGGAAATCATGCTAACGATGTCAACATTCATTGTCTGTAGCCATACATTAGCGTCTCCGACACTCGTTAGTACGACGATGGTAGATAAATTTAATTTGCACAACATTTCTTTGTTTATTTACACTGCATTATAACACCTAATAACTAGGTATGTTGTGCAGAAGGAAGAATTAGAGCTTAGTGGCATTCTTTACCAATAATTTCCTAGTGAAGATGAGCATTTCGCGATAAGCGGAAACAATAGAAAGCTAAAACTATTATATATACTCGTATAATAATTAGTCTTGGTATACTGACTGCCTCGTTGGTCGTTTTGGTTGCAAGCGCGACTGTCGATCAGAAGATCCTGGATTCAAATCCCGGGTCGCGCATTACTGGATTTTTCTAACTTAGATTGTCTAGTAGTGGCTTGGAGTCTGGATATGTGACCGGTGCATGGTAATAGCCTCTCTACCTATTCCATAGTGGGATGTAAACGTAACTGGTGAAACGTGGGAGTGTATCGCACTCCTCTGCCTACCTCATTGGGGATTACAGGCGTGGTTTACGTTTACGTACGATATACATATAAAAATATGAGAAAATAAATGAAATGAATTCATAATAAGTATATAAACTTGCACATTTCAAAGTCCGCAGTGTGGTAATTTGAATGATAGACGGCTTTTGTTATCTCTGCGCGAAGACAGATACGAATACTGCGGGCTCATAGTCGGCGCGCGGCTGCCGGCGCTGCGTTCCACCGCTAAGCTAACAAAAAGAATTAATCTTCGGTGAATTTTAATGTAGTTGGATTTTATGATTTCACTGACGATCCGCACTGATTACAACACTATATGAATGTATGGAATTTCAATTAAAACCGAGTCGAGTTATGTATTACAATCTCACGGCTGGAATTATTAACGACAGTGGCGTTGAGAATGTTTGTTTTTATTTTCTTTAGATTCAGCGAATATCGTCTCGGACCACTGGGCCATTAGCGACGTGACAGTAGCGCTAACGTTTTGGTTTGTTTGTGAAATTTTTTGAAAGGTCCATGGAGCGGATGTTCTTGATGGAACACTAGTCTTTTTGGATATACATACATTACCACTGAAGTAATCTCCGTCATTAGTTATCAGGTTTTTTCAAAATCATACGGTATAACGGTTATTTGTTAGTTAAACATAACATTGACATCATTGTGGCCTTGAAAAGAAAATAATTTGAGTTATTACAGGATTCCTGTTGACATTAATAATATCTGATCGATACAAAGCCTTCCTCGTGTCAAATGTGACAAGTTATAATACAATATGTTTTCCTGTGACAATACCACCGCAAAACGATGGGGTTGCGGCGGCCTGCATTGGGGAGATGCCGATTCCTTAACGAACCCATTGTTCCTGAGACCAACTGAGACGCCTGGACACTGGCTCGAGAGATAGTTGATGATGTGAGTGCCGTGAGATAGTTGATGATGTCATTGTGAGGTTCTGTTCTGATGCTAAATACGGGCATTATTGTATTGATTTGGACTTGGTTACAATATAACGTATTACAGCACTTAGCAGCGGCTTACATGTAAAATTACTATGTTGAAGAATTTTTTGCAAAGACAAATATTTTTTAAATTAAGGTAATGTCCGCATTATGTTAGTTGGTACTTTCAACGTTGAATTAGATACAATTTTTAAAGCGCCGAAAACATTGATGTTGAAAATACGCCGAATAAAATCAAAGAAAATATTAATACTCATCATTCTTTTCTTGATTCTTGACGAGAAGACAAAACAATGGAACATCGAGCTACAGTAATTTACTTTACCTTCATTTACATATTTTTTGTTGTATAATTCTTACTTTTTATCATTTACATAAAGTAAAATTACCTTAAAAATTCTTTTCGTGAAAAATCGCTATAAAATTATACAATTACAATGCAAATTAAATCCTGGTTATTGCGGTGTTCTAAGCTCGTTTCGATATAGCGTGTAACCAGTTAAATGAAATAAGCATCGCGTTTTATGGCCGATTAAAGTTAGTCGAATAGTTCTTAATTGGGTGTTAGCAATAGGGACTTGGTCCCTTAGAGTTAAAACCTGGTTAGTTAGTCATTTACAGTGAGACATTTCAGTGTTTTTATAGTAATTTGAAAAACCATGTTCATAAGATGTATGCATTTATTTTAACGTAACATAATCCAACCGGTCAATAATATTTTAATGCCAATTTTAAAACTTCAGCCTTCCGTATGTGGGATAAGTTCCCTATTAAGAACCCTCCAAAAGAATCTGATCGACTTCGACTTATATCGAACTATCGCATATAATCCCACAGTTTTAGCAACATCTCGATAGACAATCAGATCTGGCGCGCTCTCTGTATCCGTGCGAGAAACTTAAGTATTAAGTTGAAGTTAAGTGAGGACAAACTTAATTTGGTGGGTTGGCGCAATGAAATAGCAAATCTTTGATACTTCCAAAATTTCTCTGCTTTTGTTATCTGTTTCCAAGTTGATAACATAAGTTTAATACCAAGAGATATGTATATACATAAATGTGAATTAATCAAATGCTTTTACTTCAATAATTCATATAAAAATATGTGTTAAATATTTCTGGTGTGTATCACACATTTTATTGTGATAGCTTTAAGTCACAACGTATAAATTTTATTATGAGATTAAGAACGTGAGAAGGAGAGATTATTAATTTACAGATATAAATTTCTTCATGACTTGTTGTGACAACAAATGTTTATAAATAATATTCTAGCGGTATATACGTCGTATGCATTTACAATATTACAGTCATGTTTCAGCTGAGACCAACTGGCGAGACGTGCACACTTCAGCAATGCATATGCGTCTTGCCATCCAGCGATGAAAATATACACATATGTAGGTACATAATATACCCATTTCTTACTCCAATGCTCTTTTGAATTTCCCTCTGAAAGTTTATTCTCAGCATAAAACTGTTTATGAAAGAACTCATAACATAAAAAGTTAGTAAATTATTACGCAAGTCGTCAGCCACGTGCTACTTTAAGTGTGAGATTATTTTTCGCTAAATTTTCGCTGTTCGTGCGCACGTAGACTTATTATTTAAAACTGTACAATGCAAAAGGAATTTTCGGGTAACATATTAACTTTATACAAAGGGTTTTTAACTATTCGTCTATGGGTATAAAAGATTTAGTATTAAAATAGCTATAATAGAAGGTATCTGTGAACTTTTCATATAACATTTTGAGGATTTTGTATTGTTGACTCATCGAATAATTTATAGAGTACGACAACTGTGGCAATTATACCTACTTTGCTATAATTCGCAAGGAATGTGCGATAAACTCATAGTTAGACTATATACATAGGTATATAGTCTAACTATGTATAGGGTGGTCCCTACACAATAAAAATGCAAACACAATTAAAAGTTCTCGCCAATAATAACATGCGTCGCATATCGATGGTGAGCCAACACATATCAATGTCAATCTCGGTGTCAATTACCTTAAAAAATGTGAGATATTCCTGCTCACTTATCATTCGTTGTACGATCAAAAACGTAATAGAGGGTCTGTGGCAGAAATTGTATTCATTTTAATGCTATTTAACGAACTAACTAGTGGTAAAAAATTTCATGTCATGTTGGAATATTACATTACATTGTCACAGAGATAAACTGTCAAGCCACTTGACGCAGGTCACATCAAAGTACACTTGTGGAGACATACTGACCCGCGCTTACTTTGTTGGTCATTCTTAACCGAATTCGTTTGTTTTATCTCTGTGCCATTTGTAGTTTGTTTGAGCTTACAATTTCGCTTGGTTTTGACTTTTGTGGGATGTTTCATAAGAGCTGGCCGTTCAAGTGGGAGTCGGGCTCCTGTGAGGTGGTTTGTAGTACTTATGAAGTGCTTTTATGAAATCGAATTGTTTATATTTTTTACTTTGAAATTATTTTTCGCTGCCTCGTTGGTGGAGTCGCTGCGAGCACGACTGCTGATAGAGAGAGAGCTTGGGTTCAAATTCCGGATCGAGTACTATTTGGTTTCTCTAACTTAGATTTTCTAGTATAAATTCCTAGAAGTCCCGAAGTTTGAATCAGTGCCTGGTGTACTACAATAGGCTGACAACCTATTTCATAATAGGATGTAATCATGGGAAACATGAAACATGGGAGCGTACTACACTTCTCTGCCTATCTCTTTGGGACCTTCAGGCGCGATGTTATAAATTATTTTTATTATACCACCGTTACGCCAACTCGTTTACGGTGTAAACAGACATCACCCAGTGCCAAATATCTCTATACTTACACACATGACGTCTCGTCTACATTCATCACTATTCGTGTACGCTTGTTTTGAAGACTTTCGGCTCCCTACCAGCCATCATTGGTCAGATACTAGATCTTGTTATCAGGCTGTTAAGAATGCATATCGCTAAATGCACGACACATTACCAATTTATCTTTGCATTATTCTATTCGTCTATTGCATCGTCACATGTAAGGCATAAGTAAGCCAAGTCATTTTATGAAAACGCAATAATTTTATGCACCAAAGATCATATTCCCTTTATTATCTACATGTCATTATAGTCAACATCATAGCTATGTTCTCCATGTGTGTTCTCGATAGTCTTCGTACTGATTAAGTTAAACTTATGGAGTGGATAACATGAAGTAACAGATTTACAATATTGTATAAACGACGTAAAAAGAACTACGCAACCCGCTAATAGTTCCTCACATCCACAAGTTACCCTTGACCCAGGAAGTTTATCCTATTACAGCAAATTGGTTATTTATGATTGTTAGGATGCGTAGAAGTGCGTAGAACTTTCTGGCAAAATTGGAACACTCATCTGGAGTGGAACGGTCAAAATGCTCGAGGACGGCGCCCCGCGGCCGGGTCGCTGCCTAATCCCAGCACGTGATTAGATTCGTAATAGCTCGCCCAGCCCGAACTGACCGCACGTGCACAAACTATCCCCGAAACTAATACCGCGAGCTTAACATTCGAAACCAACGCGACACCGTGTCATCGGGCAGGCAGAACAAAGTAAGATAACATCACGCCGCAACTTCTCAAGAAACATAGGCAGGGAAGTGTAGAATATTCGGTCAATTCACCGTTTACGTTTACATCCCACCGTGGAATAGATAGTTCAGTGAATTCTCATACACCGAACTCAAATCTCTACTGCGAGCTACTATTATAAACTTCAAATTTGATAAAACCCAACAGTACCTGACCCGGGAATCGCATTCAGTGTCTCTAGAACAACAGTCTTGCTTGCGACCAACGAGTCAGTCAAACAGGAAAACAAGGTGAAACAGAACATACCCCACGGGAACATACTATACATATACGAGTATATATGTGAATAGAGTCATTAGACGCGGGTCACGTTGTGAGTGTTTCCTCATTAAGATAAGATAAAATGGTCCAATGTTTTGACATTGTTACGAGCATTTTGAACTTCTGACAAAGGTTTTAGTGGTACGATTAAATGTCAGCTAAATATGACTCGAATGTGAAAATTTCTGTTTTTATACGAACAAATTGTGCTAAAAGTTCAACTGCTTACGTTAAGTACCATTATGTACCATACAAAGTACCATTATGTACCATACGAACATATCAGTATGTAAATTATACCATTTATAATGTATAACAGATAAAAAATAAGGCGACTGTCTTGTTGGTCGTGTTGGTTGCAAGCGCAACTCTAGTAGTAGCTCGGAGTTTGGAAATAGGCCCATTATATGGCAATAGGTTCAATACATGTTCTATAAGGGGATGTAAGCGCAACTGGTCAAACGTGCGGGTAAACTAGAATCCTCTGCCTACCTTTCTGGGGATTATAGTCTTGATATTACTTAGATAAGATGTAAAATATAAGGTGCATTAGTTACAGGAGCGTATGGACGATAATAGGCGAAACCTTCAAGGAAGTAGCTGCCGGTACTCGGCAGGTATACCGCGACGCGAGACTTTTATTTAAACTTCTTCTTAACAGAATAGGAAATAAGTTCAACGGATAGGTCAATGTTATAAACGCCATTGAAAAAACAAGAAAAAACCGAAGATTTTTTTAAGGCTTTGGTAATCAATGAAAATCCTTAGATTTTGTCTACCGGCTATGGAAAATAGGTAAGATGTTTTTCACATAATATGAATTAAACACGATGACATAAGGAAATGAACAAATTGAAAGTACCAATTTAAATCAAGAACATACTGTATAGCGCTGTATCGACGCGCGACGGTGCGATATTTCAATAAGGCGAGTTATTTACGACGGCTTGATTAATGCAGTGCGATAAATTAACTCGTTCAATTAGCTGCGGGCCGCGCGACTGCATCGACGACATACCCGCGTCCGTTCACCGCATCAGTGCGTTTATGGAACATTTGACACAAATCTGCATCTTCCAAGATTTGGGTTTAAGAATTTATGTACTATTTAGAATAAGAATACCTACTAATAAAAAATTACTTTTTGCATACTTACCAGTAATACTAATGATGATACATTTACTTCTTTCACACAAGAATAACAATGTTCGCTTAAAGAGAAACGTGGTATTTAGGGTCTTTTTGTCTACATTCATGCCTTTTATGCCCATTTTATTTCTTTACCTGCCATACGACAGTTAGTGTGAATATGTGGTAGACACAATGAAGCCTGTGGTGAATTTATGCAATTCGCTGTTGTTACTATGACTGTCATTTAAAATTCCAGACTTAGTTCCCTAAAGTGGCCGGTAAGTAAAAAAAGTTGTAGCTACAGAATTTACCCCTTAAACAATTACAGTGGTCACTATTATTGACATTATTCAGTAGCCTTTTCCGTCCTATCCAAGGAATACTCAGTTTAATCCATTAAAGGGCGCGGAAAGATGTTAGCAGTGAAACCGCAGTTGGCAGGCCCGCAGGGAATAATTAAAGCGATGGCCGAGAAGCTGTACTCGTGTTTAAACACGACGCTCCGAAATACGTTCCTGAACTTGCTAAACTAGTGAATTCCGACATTGAAAGTACCTGATCCTACCTGCCTGTGCAATAAACTGGTATGCTCGAACTATATATAAAATGAACGAACGAATATAAAACATGACCTTCATTGAGTGTATGTATATTGTATAAAACCTTATAATGTATAAAAGAATTTGAATTTTGAATTTGAATTTTATACATTTATTTGTACCCGATTAAAGGTAATTGTTCATTATTTCATTGGACGTGTAATATCTGGTGGAAAGATGAAGTACTAAACTCCATTGCCTGCTCCTTTGGAGACATAAAGGTGTGATTTTGTGATTATATACGTACATGTGTTGAACACGTGTCTGTAAGCATTTTATAAATTTATTAACATAGTTGCCAAGCTGCAGTACATACAGTCGTATCAAAATATTTCTAATATTTGACTAAGGTGACAACAGTGTGCCTAATACATGCTGGTCTAATCACATTTCAACACTCTCACATACCCTCGAACATACATACACGTCGTCGTTGATGGTATATGCAAATGACGATGCATATAGCACAATAGTCAGCAGATCGGATTGAGAGACATAACTCCATGGCTCTGCTTCTATCTTATTGAGTTACGTATGAGTGTAAGCGTGGTGCAGTATCATAGTTGGGCATTGTTCGAATTTACTTAGGAGTTCTACAACGTACGTGGATGTTGCAACTTCGGTTCTTCATCAGAAGTCTTTGACTTTTAATATGGAGTTCCACCAACTTAAATATTGATATTCAGGACTTTTCGAATGCGAGTGATAATGGAATGAAATTTTATCTTCCGCTCATCTCCGGCTGCTTTGGATGCGCTCCAAATATCCCCCTCCAAAATGAAGATTCTTTTGTCGAGTGCGGTTTTATGAGTTTTTAGTATTCATGCAGACCGCGGAACTTATCGACAAGATGTGGCCGATGAGTGCTTTTGGCAGAAATTACGTGATTTCCCTCTGAAGCCGGATAAGTAGATGTGGAGCTTTTACCAATTGTGTTGACTGAAAATCGGGAAATTTTTAATTGTTTTCGAAAACTCGCGTTGTATTAAGAAAGTCAAGATTAACGAGTTTTCAAATTACTCATCAATTATGCTCATATACTTTAATTCAATCGTTAAAATGTATACTGTATTTATAGACATTGAACGAATATTTTGTAATCGGTTCGTTCACTATATTGCGAACAAATTTCATTTACCTATTGGAATAGCCTATCAAATTGTTATATCGATCCAAAATCTTATTTAACTCCATTAATATTCCATTTCAGAAATGGAAATTAGTGTGCAAAGCCAATTGCGATTGCCTTTGCAGTTGCACAAGAAAGGAGGCAGAATCGCGAATGTTAAGCTGTATTGTTGATTCTATATTTAGTGAATTAAGCTGAAATAGACTTTGCTGCTATTGAAATAGAATTAGGATTTGCATGAAAAAATATATAGCTGTTTGCTTCGGCAAATGTAAGAGCATTCCGCTCCGGCGCTTTAGCGATTTCTTCGAAGAACGCCCTCGAATTGCTTCGAGAAACATCTTTTGCTCAACTATTTATATTGTTTGATGTTCCGCTAGGCGTTATAATGCGACTTCAGCGCTGTGTTCCTTGCAAGAGATTGTTGAAATGTTTACTCATACACAAATATTTTTACTCTCACCTATTTAAACGGTTGTCGTTTATTTGTCATTTTAAATACCTAGATATTTCATTTGCGAACGAGTGAAGCGTTTTATATTTGTTATATAACAAAAATAGTGACACTATACTGTTACATTGCCGAGAAGGTTTAAAGGGCTTAAAGTCATTGCTATAATATTAATTGCCAGCCTAGTGAACATAAAATATAATAAATTATACAAAACCTTGCGGGTAGATGGAAGTCTCGCTAAGTTTTCCGTATATTTTAGTATTGCTATTGCCGTTTAGTGGTAGCAATTCGTAACTGAACGCCTGTAATCACCAGCAGGTAGACAGAGGATTGTAGTACACTACTGCATTTCGCCAGTTAAATTTACGTCTCAGTATGGAATAGTTAGTGTACCTTTTGTCAAACACCGAGCACAAATCTAGTCTCCGAGCCATTACTAGAAATTTTAATTATTTAAATTGACAATCTATTCGTAGTTAGAAAAACAAATATTATCTGATCTGGGATTTGAACCCAGGACGTTTCGTTCGGCAGTCGAGCTAGCGAGGGACGAAGGAGTTATAGACATGATTATTAGGTGATGATAAATAAGATACATGCTTTAAATTGTTCGTATGACCACAATTACCGTAATTGCTGTATGGTAGTACATCATCATCATCAGCCAATTGCAGTCCACTGCTGGACATAAGCCTCCCTTGAGGGATTATGCCCATAATCCCCACGCTGGGAATGCCTATTGTACTTAAGTAGCCACATTAGTAGAACGCGTAATATTTTAGTTTCGCATCCGTTGTATATTCAGTATACCGTAAAAACAGTGTATGCTGAAACGGAACCGTTTATTAATGTTATCTGTTTCAATATTTATGTTTCATTTCAAGTACGACGCAAGAACAACACGATACGGCAACGCAACAAAACGATGCCGATTCGACAGATCGTTTCTTATTGTTGCTAGTTGCTGCGTATTCTGCAACTTGTTAGCTCTTTAATTATCTTCGGAGTACTGAGTTCCTTTCCCAGTACAAATAAATAAAGTGCCGAGTTATATACTCTGTTTTTCATATATTATTCCTATGTAAATAGATATTTATTTATTATTTTTTTACTGGTGCTTTTGTCTAAAGTATAGTTATCGCCGGCGGCGTCGTTTGTACTTACTACGCCTCTGTTTAGTCATATTTAGTTAAATTCCTGTGAAATTTTTCCGAAACGTTTTTCGTTTCTAGGTATGCTGATGCTGAGTCGTTAATGTCCCCGGTTGATGAGAACTCCGTTAAAAATTAACAGGACTGTACAATGAGTGTATTTTCCATCATATTCCTGTGACGTTAGCATTCGTTTATTCATTTATTGGCGCGGCGAAAATTTGATGTCAGTTGTCTTACCTGTATATACTTTCATTGTCCTTCTAAGATTGACCATTTTATTTGATAGTGTTTGGATTCGGTATGAACTGTATAGCGGTGTCGTAAAAATTGTATTAAATCATCAAACTCTGTGTTGTATTAAGGTCA